>JABXWE010031110.1:0-42030 GCA_014611495.1 Limonius californicus
CTTACCTTAATAAATTACAAATCAGTTGCAACTAAATACTTGTTCATTTTCACATTTTGTTGGGCCAAAATTTTTAACTACCTGAACTGTCACACAGTTTGACATACAGGTAAATGTCATTCAAAGCTCATTACAGCTGACTGCAGACGGAATAGCTTTTTGTCTAGGCTTGCTGCAATTGACTTTTTAAAAAACCACTTTGTATTTTTATACATACTACATTATAATGCTCCTGCTGGAGAATCAAAAAACATTGCGAACTTGTCTCTTACATTAAACGCGGCAATTTGACTATTACCTTCTCGTCTTGGTATATTTCTATAATTACTTGCAGATTTGATATCATTCTCGCTTAAATAATAACCACCAGATTTTATAAAATTGTGTAAAACACACGTTGTCAATACAACTTTATCGCCATTTTCAGGACTTAACTGGATTCTTCTGTTATATAAACGAAATTTTTGAGCTAAAATACCGAAGGCATTTTCAACCACTTTTCGGGCTCGCGACAATCTATCATTAAAAATATCTGCTTCATTTCTACATGTGTTTGTTGTTTAGGATATGGTCTCATTAAATACGATTTTAAAGGAAACACTTCGTCTCCTGTAATAACATGTGGCATCAAAACTTGTGTATTAGGAAGGTTTTTCTCTTCCGGTAGATTTAAAGTATTAGATTCTAAAGCGTTTCCTATATTTGAATTAGAGGAAATACCTCCATCACTATTTTTACCATACGCACCGATATCGACGCAAACAAAATTATAGTTAGCGTCAACAACTGCCATTAACACAATTGAAAACGTTTTCTTGTAATTAAAATATAAAGATCCAGTGTTTGCTGGAGCAACAATCACCACATGCTTCCCATCGATAGCTCCAATGCAATTTGGGAAATTCCAAAGGTTCCAAAATTCTTCTGCGATTCGTTGCCATCGTTCTTTCGTAGGCGTAGGCATATTTTCTTCCATCATTTTCTCTATAATTGCATTGAATACATCTCTAACTATATTATGTACAATACTTACTCCAAGCCTGTAACTGAACGCTATAGATAGAAAGGAGTCCCCAGTAGCCAAAAATCTGAAAACATAAAATACATTGATAGTTACTATTTTTTTTTCAGAAAAGGATTTTAAAAAATCTTGGGCTTTATTGCGAGATGCATTTAGGCGTGTTATGAAGAAGCAAAAAGAAACAAAAAGTGGACAAGCAAGTTCAACATGCAAAAAATGGAAGTACCAAGAGGAGATATCGTTTTTATTACCATATTTTAAGGAAAGGCCTACTGTATGCACAGTCACCCGAAATGAAAATAACGATGAGGAAGATGTCAGCTTGGATGTTGAAGATTCTAATGAAACAGTAGATCCTACATAGGATGGGGAATCGGCAAGTAATAATCCAACAAATTCTGAGTCTCAATCCACACCCTCTGTGTCAAAGCGTCAACAAAGAATTTCAAAGAAACCTAGATATGACGAAACGCCTTCGACTACACTGATGAAATACATACTAGAAAATAAAAAAGAAACCAGTGACATAGAACAATATTTCACTTCTATCGCTACAACCATAAAATCGTTTCCACTACGAGAGAGAGAGAGAGCTATAGCGAAAGCTAAGGTGTTTGAAGTTATTTCTAAAATGGAAATGGAGATATTGAGCAAACCATCTTCCGGTGTTAAAAGTCCCGAATCTTTTTATTCAAATGATAGTTCAAGAAGATCCTATAGCCCATTATCTCCAGCACATGTATCGCAGCCAATTAATAATTACCAACTCACACCACAAGATCAGATGCAGCAGTTACCTAATGATTATTGCGAAGATTCATTACAGAGGTCGATATCCAATGTTTTTTCTCAACAAATACAAGGATCATCTAGTACTATGCACCCATCAAATGAATATTATTAATTTTAGAATGTACTAGTAACTAGATTAACTTGATAATATGAGCATATAGAATAAAAGTTTGTTACCTTAAACAAACTGCTAGTTTTTCTTTGGCCGACAATGCTTCTTTGAACACTGTATTTTGTTTGGTTATTGAGGTTTGATTTTTGTTAATATAGTTTGAAATTGATAACGATTCATACGAAAATATTTAAAAAATTTATCTTCATCGTCAACAAGTTCTTTGTATAGTGTCCAGTATTCTCCTTCTGTTTTTCTTTTTTTCAACATAGGATGCACTGCAAATCGTTTAGAGCGTTTGTTTGCTTTTTGCTGGTCTTCTTGTTCCAGCATCAATGCAGTTAGCGATAAATCATCAATAGATAAGTGGCGAAACATGTTTTAAAGTAACATCATCATCATCTGACATGGAGCCGACTCGAGGGTCAATCCTGGATACGCCAGGCCCACCCCATGCCAGTAGGTGGGTAGGAATTTACGGGATAGGGTGGGATCGGGTGGAGCATTGCACAACGTTAGCATGTCTGCAATGCATACCGCAAGATACCGCTGCTGCAGCACCAGGTAGTTAGTAAGCTACGCATCAATGGGTGTTGAGTACGTAGCCGAGGCCGTTATGCCATTATGCGTTTGAGCCTAATAAACTTTGGTTTCAAAGTTTCACATCGTTCTTATGTCATATCATTCTATTGTTCTAAGGTTACTATTTGGACATCTCTTAGTTTCCTAATAACTAATAACCTACTCCTCCGATTTGCATGTCCTCTGCCCGCTTGGCTTACTCCGGCTGTAGAGGATGGTCGGCCGGTCCTCCTAGAATATGCGCCCAGCGTCCCCCTCGTGATGCAGCGAGCCGCCCAACACATCGAATACATATCCGATCCCCACCACATAAACATCCAATACAAATCGTAGCAGCACGTTTACATGCATGACCAATGAAAACATTGCTAAGTAATTAATCAATTTCTATGAAATTAGTCTGGGTTAAGAGAGATTAACGTGTCAAAGCGCGTCCCTCCCTTTTCCTAGTTTTCTATTAGACTACCAGTGCTACCAACTACTGCTAAAGACTACAAAGGACTACAATGGCTACTCCGGCCTGCGACACTTAGCTTTTAACTTCGTCCCCCTCAGTGTTGTTGTGGTCCGTTTCGATCGCTGTTCTTTCCCCTTGTTGATGTAGCACCTTGTAGAGTGGCAGTGGTTCTCCTTTCTTCCGTCCCCAGGTGGATACCCTCGCACTTTCACTCCACTGTTTGCCCCCCAAAATTGTTTTGTTTTTAGTCTCACCAATCCCCCTCGCCCGGAGCGTTTTGCGAGCACTCCCGTTCCCACGCTGTCCTTATTAAAGCAAAACTAAGAAGAAACCCAATGAATAATACGCACGTCCGCACCCCATCGCGCCGCCCATGCAAGCCCGTTCCAAAGCTACTTGGACAGTACCGTAATTTTTTGTTATTTATTTAAAGAATGTGCAAAGGAAATAGTAAAATCAACTAACTGATAAATCCAAGTTGAGTTGGCCGACTTAAATACCTAGGAACTTCGAATTTATTTCCTAACTTGCCCTGGCCGTTCCCTGATATTAATAGCTTTGTCAATTATGTTAATAGTGGATAAAGCAATTTATGACAACTTTACTAAACTGAATAATAAAATAATTAAGACTAGCCAAACAAACTAACACTTTGTTTTAAAGGAAAATAAAAGAATCCAAAAAACTATTTTTAGACGGGGTCCCGGTCCTTGTCTGGCCTGCCTGCACTTTGGTAACCTTAAGTGTGACTTGAAAAACACGACTGAACAACGAATATATGTATGTCAGTGTTGGGTAGTATCTAGATCCAGTGGATCCCGGATCTAGATCCACTATGTGGATCTAGTATCTGGATCTAGATTCTTTTTACACGAGGATCTTGTATCTGTATCTAGATCATAATTTTCTGGATCTTTCATCATTAGATCCAAAGATCCACTACAATTAATTTCTTGATTTTTCTTTTGTGAACTTTAAAAACACATTGAGTAATGATTCCTGTATATTTAAAGTATGTTTATGTATTTTAGGAAATGTCTTCTATTCTTCTTTAGCAAAATAAATTATGCACGTACGTGTTTCCAGGAAGATTGCAGTTGGGTTTTACTGGTTTTACCTACCCATTATGCACTAAGCGTACCTGTATTAGAACAAATGTGCAGACGCAGACAGACGCCTGGAATTTCCTGTCCTCCAAATGTACCTACCTGTTTCGAGGTAGCAAAAATACTTTAGTTATTTTATTACTTATTAGGCAGACTAGGTAAAGCAAAAATTTTTCGGTATTTGCGTCACTGCTGTCATTGGGGGTAGAAGGATTTCAGCCATCCGATATTCTTTTTTTAAAAGATCACATTTTTTTCTTACAAAACCTATAACAGTTGCAATAGACATTTTACAAAATGAAAAAACCCGTCACTTAGGAACTGTTTTACCAACACTTTTTAAAATTAAAAAATCATTGGAAGCTATGCTGGAATACAATTCTCTTCAAAATTAAGAGAATGTTTGCTAAATGGATTTCAAAAACGTTTTGCAAATATAATGGATATAGAAAGCTCCGATAGTCGTCCATACTTGTTGGCTACAATTTCCAATCCAAAATTTTTAAACTAAGGTTGTTAGAAATTACTTCGTTTAAAGATGATTCAGAATTCTGCAAAAGTGTATTGAAACGAAAACTAGAAGAGTTACAGTTAGGACTGTTAGGACTGTTAGGAGGATCTCAAAAACATTATAATGAAACAACAGAAAGTCACGTAAATTCCAAAAAAGAAAATTCCTATCATGAGGAATTTTTTGATTTTTTTTAAATAAATAATACGCAGGTACAAACATCTACATTGCAGTGTACAAACTATTTTGAGGATCCCGATAACAGTTACATTCAATTAAATAAGTATCCGATAATAAAAGAAATTTTCCTTAAATTTAATTGCATATACTGCCTTCTTCTGCCCCCGGCGAAAGAATATTTAGTACCTACGGGTGGACAAATTGTAACCCCTCGTAGAAATAGGTTAAATGACGAAATTTTCGAAACGTTGTTAATTTTAAAAGAAAATAAAATTTGATAATTAGAATTATGTAACTTTATAGTTAATAAAGTAACTTTCAGTGTAGTGTAGCGTATTATTATTGTATTGTAACTTGTAAGTAGTGTAAGTTTGTAGTAAAGTTTTTTTCCCGTTAACTATATATTTATTTTCTTATGTTACTGTCCAAGTATCCAGTGGCACTGTCCATATCTCTGGAATCTCTAAAAATTAAAAGAACACCCCTGACACGTTCGAAATGCGAAAGGATCTATAAAGGATCTAGATACTTTGTTAAGGGTCTTGGATCTTGATCTAGATCCATTTTTAGCTTTGGATCTTTGATCTGGATCTAGATCATATTTTTTAAATGTATTCGGATCTGTATCTAGATCCCTAATTAGAGGATCTTACCCAACACTGATTGCAACACGTCTTTTAAAATTTTTATACATAACTAGTTACGAAATGTTTAGTTATGCTGCTGCGTTCTGTTGGATTATTTTCAGCAGCTTATTATTTGTTACTAGCCATGAGTAGAAAAGAGCGGAGCTGCGAAAAACCCATCTGCAGATTGAAAACCAGAAGAAAGAGAGGGAGAGAGATTATTTGTTATAAATTGTTAATTTTTTCTTTTAAGCTAAAAGCATGTCTCTTTTTTATGTCAGCCATTGCAAAGAGTTACAATAGAAATGAATTAGCTGCTGCCAACCAGCCTGCAAACTCTTACCTTGAGAGAGGTATTGTACCATTCGTGTTTGAAAATACAAAACACGGCATGCAAGCAAGGTCATTGCTCGTGGACGAGAACAATCCTAAGAAAATACTGACAACATAAACTGAAGTCATGATCACTATAAAATATTTTTCCTATGTAGCTGTGTATGTTCATCGCGAAATTGATAATGAGAACAATGCCCGAGTGATAACATTATCTGTGATTTCAATAAACGGCGTGCACTGTATTTATTAAATCGTAGCTGTAGAAACTTGGATACCCTATAGTTTGATATACATGACATACGCTATATCAAATATTTATAATGTGTGAAATGTAAATTTTCCTTTTCTGTATTGGTGGATTGAAAGACTGGATTTTCTTCCTCACGTTTTGTTTATTTTATTTATTAATATGGCCACTTTTCCATTACACCTGCTATATTCAACAGCTTGCCCTACAACCCATTGTAATTTTTATGAATGTTACATACTCATAAACTTTTATGGTGAAATGAAATAATAAAGTGCGGTTCTTACGTAACTCTAAGTAAACAATACTACTTACACGCTACTTCTGGACAAGGTCACCTTGTTGTTACAACAATCAAGATCGACTTTCGCAGATAAAAGGAAAGAACAAGCCTTTTTATTTGCTATTATACCATTATAGTTTAAAGTGTGTTTAAATAACCAACCCTTCCAGTATAATACATATCGATTTGGACGTGCTCTACGTAACCATCAAGTTTGAGATATAAGTTTATGATGGATGGAGCAGGTACACAAGCGTTGGTATTATGGCCATCACGTCCTCCGGAACATGAAGACAGTAAATTACTTTTTTTAAGTCATTTTAAAATGTCCGAGCAACGTCTAACCCGCAGGATAGAAATATAGAAGGCACATAGCTCTAGATCGCTGTTTTAAAATTAAGTTTCTACAACAAAATGTGAAAATATCACACACATTTCAAGCACGTTTAAATGTATTCTCCACTATTTTCGTAGAAAATTTCCTTATTGGTAACAATTTGAATTGGTATAGTTACTAAATTAATTTCAATGGGCTATATATTCTTTGTCATAAATATTTTCATAGTATATTGTACGCCGGCAAAACTTTCTGTAGATGCATTCAACTATGAAGAACTAACTGCTAATTATGTCTAATAAGTTTAGCCGCACATACATATGTTAATTTACATACCGTGAGCGCTTCTTAACTGCAGATTTATTTATCCGATTGCTGCATTCCAATTTAGCGCATCTTTAAAACGGCAGCTTTCTACTTCAATTGGATTTAAGTATCTTTAGTCGTCACGATTACTCAAGAGGAGTCTTCTTATTTCAATTAGAATAATAAACACGTCCCCAGTTACTTTATAGAATATGAGGTTGTAGGAACTGCTTAAAGCTAATATTTAAGCACACATAGTGGGTTGTGTTTAATATTCATTGTAGTTGTGCGATCATTTTTTAGATGTTCCTTATTTTTTATTGTTTGTGTATGTCTAAAGTCTGAATTTTCAATTTTTCTTAGTATATTTTAAACTTGTATCAAATTGTAGTATCGGGGTTGCAGTTAAAAGTTTATTTTTTCCTTATGTTAAGAAAACTCTGTTACAGTTTGATGCAACAAAAATGTAATATGGCACACGTTCAATTTAATTGGATTATTCGAGTTGTGTATTTTTGTATTACTCGGTATGCTTTGTTTTGTGTACCTACAATACAATTTGTTCCATTTAACCGAGGAAAAATACCCATGATATTTGGTTTATTATAATTTTCTAGCTATTAATATTATCACTTTTACATTGTTTAACCTCCAATCTTTATCGAAGATAATTTCTGCATTTCTCGCTGTTTACAGTAAAAAACAGTGTTTAAAAATTAATGGAGCATTAGCGTATAGCACTTTAATATAGCTTTGTTTAACTATACCTACACAGATATTATGACTTAGACTGTGATCATCTGACCTACAAATTTTATTTATTAAATTGCCTCTGAGTTGTGACATCACGGCGGTTTCATTTAAATAATAATAAGGATAATAATAAAAATGGTGTGCTTTTGATAATTTTTGTACGATATATATATTGCTGAGTTACAGTTAATTATAATAATACTATGAGGTTTTAAATAAATTAAATAGAGCATATGAAATTATAATACAGTAAATGAAATTGTGCCTGGTTAAACTTACTATGTTGGGCGCCATGAACAAATTAAACTTTTAAACACGATATCCTTTCCTATAATATACGGATATTAAACATATACATAAATTTATAATTGTTTAACCAACACAAGTCAAATATTTTCACAAACCTTTTAAGTTGATCTCAGGGAAGCTGCTACAATTGGTCGTTCTATATAACTTTTCTGGCTGGCAACAAACATGTACAACAAAAGAAAACATAGGGAAATTCAAATTACCATTTCAATTATCAAAGTCATATCACAATTTTCTGTGTTTGCCCTTAACAAAATCATATAATTTAAATTTTTTTATACAAAATTAAATACACTAAACCACTACAAGGTTTCATTTATTTGTTCTTTTAATTTTTTTTATTGTAACTTTAACCTCGTCCCTGATTTCAAATAGTTCAAATGTCGCGGACTTCCCATGGTACCTTTTCTTTTCACGTGCTCGGATTATGTTAAGATAAATATGCGTTGTCAGTTGAACGGCAATTGCATTGTTCGGGTTTTTCTTTTTTTTTTTAATAAATGTGGATAACTGCTGTTGGCGATGTCCAAACACAGGAAGCAGCAATTAGATGTACGCAGGTTAGTGCGTTCCCAATTTTAAATCACTAGTAATTGTCTTTTGGATAGGTAAAAGCGAAATCCACACACCTAACCTCACAATTTTGTTTTTAATTATTTTGTTTCTAAATCCATATGTTATTTTATTATTCATTATGGCACTTTTAATTTCGGCGAACTTCTTTTATATTATTGCACTTTTTATTTCGACGAACTTTTTTGTTTTATCCTTACTGGATGTAATTAAAAATATTTGTTTCATTATTTCTTGCAGAATAATAAAATTTAATTATTTGACGTTTAATTTTCACTTGCCAAATCAAAACATCACACGAACGAGCGACGCCGTTATAAACAAAAGACAATCAACCCACGCTAGCTTCCAACTCTTCTCAAAATTCTTAATTTTCTCGATAAATCAACATTTCTACTTTCGTAGAGGAAAATAACATTTTATATCGAAGATAAACGGGAAACAAACAGTTATTCTCTTAATTACGTAAACTTGAACATAAAATATAATAATTTGAGGCGCATGAGAAACGTACTTCCTCGTTGAAGAATAAAATGCAACTAACTTGTTTTTATAACAAAAGATGTTTACAAATTTTTTCCGTTGCTGTGATACGGAACAAAACTTTCAATTTTTTATGTCAACCTCAAAGGGTTCCGCCAATCAAATTACAGATCCAAATTTATTAAAATAATTATTAATTTCTATAAACTACAATAACTCCCTTATAATTAAAGCTACATAAAAAAGGAAATTACTAAAATGTTCCTTGAAAATTTCCTTAAATATTGGTACCTCACACGATCTATTTCCAATAAAGCATAAGAAAGTTGACAATTAATTTTTCAATAAGTTGAATAAATTATTATAAACTTATTCAAAATTAATAAAAATTAACACAAACCTTCCTTACATACATAAGAACATTATTTCAAACATGTTTCTCTAAAGAAAAGTATTACATTCACAAATTAACATTATTATATCTAGCTGTCAAAACCATTATGTCTTTACTAATATTTGCGAAATTATAGCTCAAGAATGCACAGATAAGGTTGAAAAGTATCCTTTATGCTTTTCCATAGATGAAGAGCAACACAACAACCTGTTTTGAAACCTGGAAGTCAAGTTACACAGAAACAAAAGACCCAATTCCTGGATCATAAGCTAACATTTACCACGTATTTGATTTATGTGTGATTAAACAATTCATTTTATACAGGGTAGCTTGAATTTGCGTTATTACATTTAGAAATAAGTTAAGATATGTCAATTGAAAGGGCAAATGTCTGAACGCATTACTTAATTCTAACTATAATTACTCAATACTTAAAACACAATACATATTTCGTATTATTTATTATAAGTGGTTTATAATCTTAAAGTTCTTATTTAAATAATTACATGTCTTAGGGCTTTGCTAGTTGCAGATCTTTAGAATTACATACGTACAGATTATTATTTTTTACACCATTCAATCAAAAAATAATATGGCATACAATTAGTAATATGTCACTATCATTCGGAAGTTAAGGGCCGTTTAAATCTTCCCGCCGAATGAGGGGCGTAGTCCATTTGCTACATAGTGGGGGTGCTTTAGTGACTAGTGAATTAGTGATTGCATTTAGGTGTATAATAAAGCGCTAAAGTGAATACTACGATTGTAAATCCCGGCAAGTTGAAGCGCGCTGCGATTCGTTATCTTCATGCAAAAAACGGAAATGTATCATCAATGATGCGGTATTTATAGACAGAGATGGCCGAACAAACGTGCATGAGCAACGAAGAGGGAGACCTTTTACTCTTAACCATGATCATGTGGAAATCCTGCCAAATGAAATTAATGAAGATCGCTGTTTTATGATATTGGAAACGGTCGCTATTTTTTTTAGTAGTACGTATGTTCCCTTGTGGATATTCCAGCACTTCTTCGTAAGTAATCCATTTCGCCTGTGTTAATTTTTTTCCTGTGTCCATTGTCCATATTTCCGATCCATAACATAGAATTCCATGTAAATATATTAAAAATTAGTTTTTGAGGTAATTATACTAAAAGGCAAATCAAATTTCTGTATTCAGTTTCGGAGAACACCAAGAAAATACATGACTAGATGAATTTTCATTATCTATTTCAAAGTTCATTATAAGCGGTTCTTTAGTTTTTGCGGTTCAGTGCTCACGCACATAGACACACACAAACATTAAAAAAGTTGGTAGATAATTGGAAGTTCAGAACGTATATTTTCGGAAAACTTCCAAATCGATCATTTTTACGATTACAATACGATAAACAGAAATATTTTAGTGGAAATTGCGCGATTTTTTATCGTAGCTACAAGACGCATACTAATATAACATCAGCTGAACCCTTTTAATTACATTCGATCAGTTACTACTTTTACTTTAGTTAAAATAACGTTACTAATTCCTGCACTTTCATGTCTATCCTTAAAGTAATTGCAAGATTTAAAAAATATATAAATATTACATTCTTTATATTCAGATCCAATGCCAGCTCTGCAGTAAGGTTGCAATGCTGCCGGAGAAATGATCGTCTGACTTAATGACCAAAATCTGAAGTTCTGCTTCTATAGAAAGGAAGATACAGATGCGATATTTAGAAATTCTCCTTGAGGGAGGTTCTGACCGACTTATTTATCATTAATAGATTTGATTCAAGTAAATAATAACAGCAGACCTTAGTTCTCTAGCTGGGTATCATTGCTGATTGTAATAAAAATTGAATAATGATAATTTCAAGCCTTTATAATTTTATGGGGAACAAAAGAGGCAATTCAGGTGGAAAAAATCGGAATCGCACAAAAAGGTCATAACAAAGCGACTTTCAATGAGATCTGGCTGCAAAAAGCGTGAAAGCGGTGTCTTCTTTATCCCCCTGAAATAAACGATTTTATTATAAGTAGCTGAACTAAAGCAGGTTTTATTAAAAAAAACAGTAACGTTTCACATAGAAGTCCCTTTTATAATACAGAACCACGGCCGCATTAAAATGTCGAACCACCCAGCCTTATTTCAACTTTATTTACATAAACAGTTCTTTTCAAGAAAAACGTACTGAGCACGCAGAGGTGTCATGTTTTATACGGGAAAATTGACAGAAAATCCTGCAACACCCAAATAAACAATTTAGAAACGGATAAGACGCTACTGATTTCATCTGGAGTTACCCAGGGGCAGAAAGACGTGAGGGATGTGTTTAGCTACGGTTATTGGCGGCGCCGGCGTCTGCACTCAATAACTGATAGATATATACACACGACAAAGCAGAACCCAACAAATAAGCTGCCAAATCCCTCCCAATAACGCCATTTTAAAGTTTGATTTCTTTATGTGTTTGTCGGCAAAACGCGAAATATCAAAACAGGGTCGTTATAGAGACAGTTAGGGAAAAATTGAGGATATCTGAAATTGATTTGGACGGAAAAGAAAATGTAGCGAAAGAGACAGGATTTTTAGAAGCAAATGTGTATTGGGATCACTTCGTTTATCTTATTCGGTCATAGGTTCTATACGATTTGTACTTTTTAATTACACTTTGTGTAATATCCCTCTTACAACGTGTATAGGACATTGGTGTTTTCGTGTAGAATTTTGGAAGCGATACACGGTACAGCGTGATGAAAAAAATACGAACATAAAGCGTAAATGATGTAATAAAACACCTGAAATTAACCACTTTTGAAACACGCATAATCATGGTTACCATGGCTTGGTAGTAATTCTTCGCCTGAATTTTTCCGAAACTTCAATAATAATCAGGTTGTTTTGAAAAATATAAAAAGAACAAACTCATTAATTTTGAGTTGACACTAGTGATATGCATAATCGAATGCTTTCAATAATAGAATGATTAGTATTCGAATGATATTAATAATCGAGATATTCAATCGAATTAATCATTCGAATGCAAAATGCCGGCGCATTTCGGCAGTGTAAGAAATGTCTGGCATTCTATTCTGCCTTTCAATTGATGACTCCCTGGCACTTCCGCTTTTGTCTAGAATTGTTTTTTCGGTTTTCGACTGAATTCTGTTCCGTATTTATTTAAATTTCGTCACACTGTAAGATTAACTTATTATTAAATATTAACGATATTTCTAATTAATAATTGATTAGAAATTTATATCTCTATAAGCGAAATCATGACGACGAAACAAAAGAAATCCGAGAAATTTGTATCATTCAAATGAATTATTAGGAGCTCGGTGATGCATCTATAACCGAATATTTCGAATTGTTTCATTCGATATGCGCGCCTCGCTACGAAGGTATTCGAGAAGTTCGTATTATTCGAATAGATTACTCGCATCTCGGAAACGCATGCACAACCGAATATTGTGAATTGTTTCATTCAAGATGTGCGCGTCGCTACGAAGGTATTCGAGAAGTTCCTATCATTCGAATGAATTACTCGCATCTGGAGATATCTCTACATATATGCATAATCGAATATTTCGAATGATTTCATTCGAGATATGCTCATCACTATAGGTTACACCACTACGAGAATAGAAGCAACGTTACGTGTAAACATAAGCGAGTTCGTGTCGCCTCTGACTATTAAATTCAAGGTGTATTCCTTATTTAGTATTCTAAATGATTATATAAATGTTATATAGACGCTATAAAACGGATTTTTTTAAATTCTAGGAACGTACCATTTACACAATTTTTTATTCACGCTATACTTCTATTGCATAAGGACCATTAAAAAAACTTAGGTACAATCATGTTAACGGCTTGTGAGTAAGGAAACAGTACAATGAAAATTTCTTGAAAGCCTCACTCACGAGTTTCTTTAATAAAAAAAAAATATTTTGTATGTCTTTCGCGACTCTTTTAAGACACAAAATGCAATCCAAGTTTTATAGATATTTTATAAAAATAACAAAAAAACGTCAAAAATTTTGAGAGTGTGCCTAATTAACAATTGGTTCCTTTTAGAATTGTTTTGGTCATACCACAAGTATGAATGCGTAGCGTTTATCAAATGCCTTATAGTATAATGTCAGTTGAATAACCAATTTTTGAGTGAACGATCTTTAGTCAGAACTTTCAATAAAATATTCACCAATTTTGCATCATCGTTAGTATTTGCAATTAGCTTTGATTTTTGAAAATCCCCTAGCAACTTTAATTCATTTAAACATATTTGATACAGCTGCATAGCGAAACATTGCGGACGCCGGTCAAACGATATTCGTAATGCAGAACAATCCGCCCAGGTTACTCAATACTCGGATGAACGGACCAATAAGCCGTCGGGATCGGTTGTCAGGCGAATATTTTCGGCAATCGTAAAATGATGCAGTGGAACTGCTCTCTTCGACGGGCTAGATTAGTCTCCTAGAAAGAGGGTTCACAGAATCTACTCCACTGTTGGTAATTAACAAGCCATCAGCATATATATAGAAGAAGAAGTGTTAAGTTATTTTATTTTATTAATCAAATATCTCTTAGATATTCTTAAATAATTAAATTAAATTCTATATACAGTTCTTTTGTATTGTAATTGGTTATATAAATATAGAAAAGATGCCATTAAGAAGTTGAGTGAGCTTCTATAACTGTGTGTGAATTCCAAATAGTTGCAGGTGGGACCTTGATGGGACAGTGCGAATAAGCACTTTCAGTCGAGGTAACAGTAGGGGCCTCGGTCGAGTAGTGCGGGAACGCGTTGCCACTCGAGGTCACAGTGTAGGCGATGACCGCATTTTGCTTAGTTAATTTTAGGGTGCATGTTGCATGGATGGTTAGTGTGTAAGGGACGCCCGCACCCCCCTGAAATAACGCGAAAGCGGCTCGGGGGGGCGGGTGGCGGTAGTATGAATGAATCGAAGAAAAAAAGTGGAGGTAACAGTGAAACGCGCTTCTTTTGGCCGCGTGGTCGAACCGCGGCTGATACAACTACCGCATTTCAGTTAGTTAAGTTTAGTGTGCATGCTGCATGAATAGGTAGTAAGTAAGGGACTCCCACAACCTCTGATATAATGCGAAATCGGTTCCGATGGTTGGAACGCATAAACAAAAGAGGATTTCGTAACTTCACATAACAGGGAGACTTCGATAAAATAATAAGAAATATGTGCAGACTCTCAAGTATCAGCTTCTCTCTTGCCCCCCTCTCTTCTTATCTTCCCTCCTCGCTATCAATTGTCCAGATTTCATTTTCTTACCCGCCATACTCTCTCGTTCTTCTGTCCCCCTTTTCATATCCTCCGATCGTTCCATTTTTTTGTAATTTCGTAACGCCACAAAAATAAAATGATACTTTAAACAAGTATTTTTCGTGCATCTCTTTAGATACGAAAGTTTAAGGATTATTGTCTGGTGATCTTGATGGTTACTCAATGTCTTCGTTCGTTTCCGATTATATGTATTTATAATTTAGAAATTCTTCTTAGGTACTTGCTGTAGGTGATTTACTTATTTTGTGTCATTCTCAATCCACATTGTTGGTAATTCAAATAAGCAATTGGTATGGGATGGTTAACGCCCCAATGTTTTCAGTGATGCTTCATTCCTTATCCTGTTTGCATAGAATGGGTCCCAGAGTTGATACCGCTTAAACAAGATAAGCAAATTTGAATTGAGGAGAACGCAGTGTAGACACGGCGTCCTGAAATGGAAATGAATTTAGTCTGAAGTGGTTCTCTATTTTCAAATAAAGGCAAACATTAAAGAAAACCATCAAAGATACCCGAGAAAGGATGCGTCGCTCCCCGCAAACACAGAACAGAGAAAGGATGCGCTTAAAGCCCCCAGAATAAAAATTTCATATCTTGATCTCACTTCCCTATTTTCATGCGTCTCCCTTGTTTCGTTTTTTAGAAGGCAGCGCCTTTCGGGCTCATTTAGCAATTTCGTCATCGTTCCGAGATAATTTCAATGTAAAGTAACGAAATGTCTTCGAAATTGAACTAAACGACGCATTTGGATTTGTTGTTTTTGTGCTCCCCTAGGCTTATGAAAAAGATGTTACAGGGGGAGAACAATGAACCAGATATTTACGTGCTAAAAACAAAACGTCGGATCCATCAATCACAAGAATCCATCAGTAAATGCCACGGTCAGTCTACCGTGACGTAGAAGCACGAAACCTCACTATTTCCTTTATATCGATATATTTTTTAAGGCTTGATAGGCGATCTTCCTTTTAAGATTTTTTTTATTGCACGCTATCCTTTTACTGCTGCTAAAATGTGAAAGTTAGTCGCTGACTGCGCCTCTAAGACGGCGAATAACTGTAAAATTTTCAGGATTACTCGAGTAATTCAAATTTTTATGTCAAATGGTTTGAATTTGTTTATACAAGAGTCCAAATTTTCAACAGAAATTAGGATTTAAGATTTATCTCTATTGTGATTTTCTGTTAATTTCAAGACAGATGTTTGTATGTCCCCGTTCAATTTTATTTTGAAGTCTTGGAAATTTGTAATCCAAGCCAGTTTGGTTGAATTCTGCTTTTGCATGAATTCCGGTCAAATTTAAATGCAAATTCGGGTTTTAAATTCTATGTTACGATTTGAATCTGCATGATCAATAGCTACATACTATTTAAAAAGAATTTGTTAATGTAGATCCAAATTTGTGGCTGTCGCTTGGAAATAGAAAGGAAATTGCGTGTTCATTAAACTCAGTATGCCATTTTTGTTAATTTCCGATTTTTTAAATCAGGAGTTCAGTTTATTGGTTCTGTATTTGAAACTCAGTACTCCGATCTAGCCTTTCAATTTGTATATTTTGAGTATACCCCCAATGCTTCTCCTTTAGTAATTTTCCATGTAATTGATATTTCAAACCAAGAATCTTCCAGACTTCCATAAGGTTTTTATAAATTATAAAACGAAAGTTTTAAGTTAATCTCAACTTGAGAATTGTTTTCGTAAATTTCATAATGTTAGTTTAAATTTTAATTCCAACTAAACTAAAAAAAGTTAGTGTAGATTGGAATATTTTAGTATCTGATTGAAGCAAACAAAATATCAAATTTGATTTTTATGATTAATTTCAACTACTTCATGCTTTTTAATTAATACTCTCTCATTTTGGATTTCAGATTGGTAACGTTTTACTCTCACAAAGCTTTTGTGTTTCTTCCTAATTAAATTTAGTCTACATTCAGATTTCAGTCCACTCATTGTGTCTTGTAATCTGGAATTTTACACGGAAAGCAATTCTTCGTCTTCCTGTTACTCCAAATGGAGCATAAGGCCCCTGAATGGGGTTTCATCCGCGGTAGGATGTGGATGATAGGGTTCCTAGTCCTGCGGATCCTGTATTGAGTGTTGTATAATTTCTAGTTTCATTCATTTCTCGCTAACTTCTTTGCCTCGTTCCAAGTATTATTGTGCTTACAAAGTTAGAACAATTATTCTATCAATTCAGTTTCTTCTTCATTTATCTTATTTTTGTCATCTCTGTTGATAACATCTTCTTTTCTTCGCATTTATCTTTAGTCCCACTTGATTTGCTATGTCTACTAACTTGTTGGTCTTTTCTTCCATATATTGTCTTTTGATGGTTGTCAGATAGCAGAAAACCTTGCAACGGCACCAACAAAAGCTTCGATAGAAATGGCAAAAAAGAAAACAACACAGAAAAGTAAAATATCAGATAAAACACGAAGAGAGATAGAAGAACGAAGACGACTGTACCGAACAGGTCAGTATGCAACTGATCAATATAGACAAATACGAAGAGAAGCAAAAGCAAAAGCAATGATCCGAAAAGACCTTGAAGAAAACTATAGACAAATGGCAGAAAACGTAATAGAGAAAATAAAAATATAAAATGTCTGAGGAGATAAGAAGATAAACATCAAATCATGGCGCCGAAGGATGAAAATGGTAGAGAAACGAGAAACAGCACAAAAATAATAACAATAGCTACGAGATATTATACGGATTTATATGATACACAAATTAACAAACTCCCCCAATAACCAACAGATATTAGAATGGTCACTATGCGATCAGAGGTGATCCCAGAAATAAGTAAGGACGAAATTATATTTGCCCTGAAAACCCTAAAAAGCAACAAAGCCCCTGGGGAAGACAACATTCCAGCTGAAATGATCAAAGAAGCAGAACCAGTAGTGATACCTAGCTGAAATATCTATATAACACCTATTTAAAACAACAGGCTATACCTCAAAACTGGAACAATTCTATACTAATAACAATATTCAAGAAGGTAGACAGGACATGCCTGAAAAACTATCGGCCGATAAGCTTACGATCGCAGGTATACAAGTTGTTTATACGAATAATCGCCAACCGAATAGAAAAAAAGCTGGACTATTACCAAACGGTGGAACAGGCAGCATTTATAAAAATTACAGTACATCAGACCACCTACTGACGATAAAGGTCATCATAGAGAAAACAACCTTCCAATATATACGGCGTTTGTGGACTATGAGATGGCCTGCAACTCGATAGAACACTGGGCAATATTTGATGAACTAGACAACGCACGCATAGATCACCGCTACAAAAACCTATTGAAAAACATAAATAAATAAGCAAAATCGACAATAAGGTTAAACGAAGATTCACAGCAAATACAAATTAGGAGAGGAATAAGGCAGGGTGATACAATATCACCCAAACTCACCCTAGCACTAGAAGGTATTTTCAGAAGATTAGATTGGACAAATATGGGAATTAACATCAATGGTGAGAGACTTTCACATCTTAGATACGCAGACGACATCGTAGAAACTAAAGAAAACCTAAAGAAGATGCTTATAGACCTCGAGGTAGAATCAGGAAAAGTCGGATTGAAAATGAGTCTGGACAAAACAAAAATAATGAACCCACAACAAATAGAAATAATAGTGAATGGAAAACAAATAGAAAATGTCGAAGAATATGAATATGAATATGAAAATAAGGATGTTGAAATTAAACGACGAAGACGACTAGGATGGGTGGCATTTGGGAAGCTCAGACATATGCTAAAGGATAAGAAAATTCCACAACACCTTAGGAAAAAGATATTCGACCAATGCATACTGTCCGTCTTGACATACGGAGCACAGTCGTGGACTGTCACACATCGAACAATACGCAAATTACAAGTAACACAAAGGGTAGCCGGCCTCGGTGGTCTAGTGGTTAGCGCAATTGCCTTTAGATCCGAGGGACGCGGGTTCGAACCTGGCTGAGGTCGGCGAGATTTTTCTAGCGGGGAAAAATCTGAAAATGCGCCTTCTGTCGGATAAGAAGTAAAGCCGTAGGTCCCGTGCCACTGCGATGTGTGACACGTTAAAAATCACTACTGGAGTTGGAATTACCCCAGATAGGCAAAATTCATTTTAGGGTGTAGAAATGGGCCAAATGTGGCCTAAGTGCATAAAGATGCTTGGAAAACCGCGTCGTAGATCTCGCTCTTTCAAAGCAAGCAAGCAAGCAAGCAACACAAAGGGTAATGGAAAGATCTATGATAGGCATATCACTTAAAGGCAGAAAACGAAACGAATGGATCAAACACAGAACAAAAGTTACCGACATAGTACAAACAATAACAAACATAAAATGGAAATATGCTAGACATGGTGCCAGAACAACAGACAACCTATGGAACACCAAAATTATTAAATGGAGACCATGGGAAGGTAGAAGAGGAAGAGGTAGACCAATAACACGCTGGTACGTCGACATCAAAAGGGTGGCAGGATTAAAATGGATAGAGGTTGCACAGAATAGAGAGAATTGGAAGAATAAGAGGGAGGCCTATACCCAATTCTGGGCGCAACAAGGCACATAAGAAGAAGAAGATATATGTGATATCTCATATCAATATTTCTTAGTTCTAATATTTACCACATTTCCTCTCTTATAATCGAGCTAAATGCTTTTTCGAGATCTATGAAATTTATATACATTTCTTCTCTCATTTCTGTCATTTGTGTTAATATAATTCTTAAAGCCCATATGCGGTCGATGCATGATTTTTGGGCTCTAAAGTCAACCTGATTTTATCTTACATTTTCATCCATCTTATCGTACAGTCTTTTTAATATTATTCCTGTTAATATTTTACTAGCTGTACATAGCAATGTGAGTGGTCTCCATTTTTCGCATCTGGATATGTCTTCCTCTTTAGGTAACTTGATTATTATATCTTTTGTCTAAGCTGAGGGTATTTGTTCTTCATTCCATATTTTCCGGAGTAGTATGTGCATTACTTCAACTGAAATATCAACGTGTTCTTTAATTAGTTCGACGAGGGTATCGTCAATTCCAACCTCTTTGCCATTCTTCAGATTTAATATTGCTTTCTTGATTTCTTGTCTACTGAATTCTTCCTCACTTATATGCAGTAACTCAGTTTCCCCTTCATAATATCTTCTATTTTTGGTGTTATTTCTTCTTCTGCTTTAAACATTCTGTAAAATACTCTATCCATCTATTTGTTGTTTCTTCTTTTGTTTCATGTATTCCTCCCATTTTCCCTATTAGTTTTGTTGTTTAAGTATATTTTCTACCGCTTACTCTTTTTGTTATTTCATATAATATTTAATGTCATCTGTTCTTGCAACTTCGTTTGTCTGTTGCTGATGTTGTTCTATGAATAGCTGCTTACCTCTTCTCCCGTTTTGTTTTCTTTGTGTTTGTTTCTCGGTACTCTTCTTCCAGTGCTTGCTTTTAATTTTCATCTGTAGCTTTCAGTATTTAAATTTTTAACTTCTTTTTTCCTTTATTTTTATTTTTGGTGTTTCGAGCTATCCATACTTTGTCTGTTCTTTTTACATGTCAAAAATTGTCTGTTGCTGCTATTTAATAATATTTTTATATTTCTTCCAAATTCCTTCTATATTACATTCGTCTAGATATTCCATTCTTCTTGGGGCAGTTTTTCTTTAAACCTTTCAACTGCTTCATAATGTCCCGTTAGTCTTGTATTTGTTGTATTTTGCGTGCTTTTACGGGCTGTGTAGTTGGCTTTGAGGCATATTTTAATTTGTGAGGTAAGCGGGTTGTGGTGAGATCCGACTGATCCGTCAGCCCTTCTCATGGCTCTTAACATCTTGCAGTGAGTTCCTCCATATCTGTTCTATGATTATACTGCCTATTTGATTATTTGTATCTCCTCCTGACGCCGTCCAAGTTTCTTTGTGAACATTATTATTTCTAAATAGGGTTCCTCCTATTACTAAACCGTTTAAACCACGAAAATCGACCAGCCTCTGTCCAGTATCGTTTATAGTCCCTATTCTGTGTTTTTCCATTATTTGTTCTTTGTCCTTATTATCACAGCTAACTTTTGCTTTCCAATCCCCCATTAAAACTTTAATATCCCGTTTGTACTTTCTTGGAACTTTTGTAGAGCAGCTCGGAGCTGTTTATAAAACTCGTGTTTTACTTCATCATGCTTTTCATCGGTTGGTGCAGTAACTGTATAATATAACTATTATGTTCCGGGAATGGGCTTTAAGCCTACCCCATATAATTATATATATTGCCATGATATTACTGACACCATAAATAATAAATACCATAAACATTACGTTTGTAAACTAATTATACTAATTTTACTACATAAAGGGTTGTTGAATTGAAGTTACAGCAGATTATTTGCTTGATAATTCATTTCCGATGTGGTATGTTAGCATCGTAATTTCTATATGTGGAGACATCCTAGTACAGGTGGAGTTTTTCTTTTTGTATGTCATTGTTACACAGGTATTATGTATCGTTGATAAGATTGGTACAGGCAGATTCTGAAATTATTATGTAAATTTTAAAATTCATATAAAGTTATCATTTGAACAAGGTTAAAATGTTAATTTGAATATTTAAACGAGTTTGTAATGCAACGATAATTGTTCTTATGATTAATTTGATATTAAAGCAAGCTTTGTAATGTGTTATGCAACTAGATTCATTTGAAATTTTTATAGAAATTAAAATTTATTAAATTTGTAAGGTTAAGGTTATAATTTTGGACTGACTTCAATAGAAAGGTGATTTAGTAATTGAAATTGTAATTAAAGGAACTTTATTAATGTGGAGGAATATGATTCCAATGTTTCTTTATTGTTATATAAATATTATAAAAAATTTAAGTAGCTAATTATATGAGATTTCTTATTATACAACTAAATTATGTCATGTGAGATGTCAAAATGTAGGAAATATGATCAGCTATGTATTTGTGTAATTAGATTTAACTTTAGAATTTCCATAAGAAAATTATTTATATAATTAATATTGTAATTTAGAATTGTCATTAATTTACTTTTTTGTGATTGGTCAGTTTTTAAAATAGTTGAGAAATTTGATGAATTATTATTGGTTTAAATTAAAACAAAATGCTAAGAGATTGAAAATTTTGATAAACAAAGAGAGACGTGAAAATTTTTGCTCCAAAAATTGTAATAAAAAGTGTTTGTAATAAAGAAATGATTACCCATTATATATAAAAAAGTGCTTCATTGTGTTCTACGAGAAAAATATTGTGCTTCAGAACCTAATCTTTGGTCATATATGGAGTTTGTAAAATAAAAGTTGTGGCAAATTCATTTGAGGCCTTCCTCTGCCGGCAAAGTACACAAAAGGATCTTCAAGTGGTGAATCTTCGTGGTTTGATGTTCATTATGAGGTTATGTAAGAACACTATAAGCAAAAACAAAGCATATTAACCTTTACTAAGATTTGTACAATTCATTTGTGAACATTCACATACCTGTGCGACATTTTATGTATCTTCGAGAACCACTACTTAACAAAATAGATAAAAGAAATCATTTGTCAAGAAGCAATCGTTTACAAGCAGCTGATGCAATAACCAGGTAGAACTGTTTACACTTGGGAGCTGCGTAGGATACCTACGCGCATCGCAGGGTTGGATCGAGGAAAATTGGTTTCAGGTAATTCTTATAAGAAAGTTATTTTGTTTTTGTTTATTAATAAAGAAAATAAATGTGTATTAATTTGTTAAATCTGCATCGGTACAAATTTTATTGAGCATAATTAATTTCTTAATTTGATATATTTATTTAGAATTTGAGTCATTTATATACCTGTCGTTTGTCTTTTTATGTCTCTGTATTTAGAAGCATATGCAGTACCCTGAGATAGTAATCAACGATTATTCTTGAGTAAGGTAGGTTTTTATGTGAAAAATATTTGCTGTAATTAAGAGCTAGCAACATTTCTGTTATACCGGGTTGAATGAATGTCTATGGTGTTTATATAAAGTAAAATTTTGATTTAGATTTGTAATTTTGTTTATGCAGGGAAAACTTCTTTATTTGACTTATTACAATTATTATCACAATAAACGTAGGGTGAAAATTATCATTACTGCGAAAGCTATATTCACCATAACAATTTTATGGCACCTTCAACGTACGGGCATTATACAGCAATATATATATATATATATATATTTATTTATTTGGGATTTATTAGAGCTGTCTAGGTGGTCTTCCGCATCTCAATGTCCATATAGTTATGCGCTGATAGTTCTGTTCTTCCAGGTTTTTTTTTCGCATGGCTTCAGCAATACCAAGGCTCCAGGTCTTTCTTGACTTTTCTGTTTTCTTCCTTTCCCGTATAATTCTCTTTGAAATTCCCTCCCACTCCAATAGTGATTTGTTGGTTTTAAACTCGAGCATTAAAGCCAGACCTCTTTCTGTAATTCCAGTTTCTTCTTTCTTTCGAGAGTATAATATGATAGACATAGATATTATGATAGTCTTGCTTTCGCTAATCGTATTCCGCCTTCCCTACATCATCGGGTTTCGCTTGTACCTAAGATTTTTATTTTGTATTCTTTTGCTATTCATTCTACCTTACTTATACCCGTCATAGTACTTACATTCCATCATGCAATATTATTATCGTGCTCCTCGTTTGTACAGCTTGCGCAGTGTCGAGGCGGTGTGGGGCAAGGCTAAGCTAGTTTGTGCTATGCACAACAGGGCCCGCCTCTGCGGGTTACCGTGTGGGTCGAAACCATGCTTGGCTTGCCTGTTGTGTGTGAATGTTTTTGTTTATGGTCTTGATACTCCTCTAATGCGACCGTAATACGAGGAGTGCCATTAATTTGATCCCCAATGGCAAATGGAGACCGGGACCCAGTGCCGATCCCCCAGGGAATTAGAAAAATTTCCGACCCTGGGGAGATTCGAACCGGGAAGCGTTTGGACTATTACATCCAAACCTTAGCCCTCTACCACTGAGCCATCCCCGCCCTTTCTATCATGCAATAAAAAGTTTCATTCTGCTTCCTCCTTCAGTTGTACTGCGTTAATTGTTTTATTTCTTCTTCTTTGTTTTTGTAGAATCATTTTTGTTTGGTCTTGTATATTTGCCGTCATCATCATATTGTCCGTCCTGGTATTTTTTTCTTAGTTTTTTAGTATTCTCTCCATCTGTTTCACATTGTTGCCTCCTTCGCCCTGTGGGGAGTAACTGATCATTGTTCTACCTTCCCTTTTGTCTCTATCTTCGGCTTCTGGTTTGAGTTTTGCATTATTTGCATCATGTATAATATTTTTCTTTTATCGTCTTCTATTCATTGTTCCAATGTAAAAACCAGTATTAAATTTAATGTGTATTTCAGAAGTTAAATAGTGATAAAATCACTTCAAACAAAAACATTTGACAAATTAAAATCTGCGAATTCTGTATTTTTTAAATTGTAAAACAGGACGTAATCCTTGTTATTGCTACCGAAAGCGAAGATAATCAAATTAGACAAATTAAGTTCACGAAAGCATAAGAAAACATCTAACAAGATAACGCTAACGAATTCCTTAAATTTCTCGCCACGCTGTTGGGAATGAACGAGTTTTACTTTAGCTGCGTTATGTTAAGGCATTCCACCAATGAATACGGCGGATAAATTAATTAGTGACGGTAGAAAGGTTTCTTGTAAAACGTTATTAATTGCTGATAATGTCACCCAGCGGCGTCAGCAGCCGCTAATGATCGAGTTGATTAGCAGCCGGTATTGATACTAACCGAATTTAGGTTAGTTTTTGCGGGCGCTTCGGGGCCCTGGTACTTTACCATAATATTTTGTAAGATCGATGAGAAAATTTACTTAAAAAGTTTACTTTGTATCTGAATTTGACAAGCTGACAAACTCCTTGAGTAATGGTGGATGGTTTTTAATTTACTGAAGTGTTTATATTGCAGATCTGCATCCAGCATTCTGAATAAATTTATGTTGGCTAAGGGGGGCCGCTTGCGGTTGTGTTTGCTTAGGTGTCGGTTCCATCACATATCCACAAATATATCATTTTTCTGCGGCTGTTGAGTATATTCGATTTACTATTTGATGTTTACTTGTGTGCATCGGGAAACGCAAAATAGGACAGATCGCTGAACATCTGGAACTAATATTTATAAATTAAACCGTTTTCTAAATTATTCCTACGGTTATTGTTTTTTTTTCCATTTCTTTGTTACTAAACGAAACATGTGGCAATTTTGAATGTTTGATGATAATCATTAACTGTTTTATTACATATTGGAAACTGAAATACTATCCTAGTTTTTCTAATCACTTCTATTTAATATAAATCATTGCACACTTATCTCTTTACTATCCTACAAATGGGCCAGCAGTATTTGTTTTTTTCATATGAATCCAAAAGTCGAATGAAAAATGTAGTTTGAAAGCCCACTGATTGATAACCATTGAGGCGGATTTAATGACTTTCTAAATTAAGAACATTTTCTTCATGACGTTCTTTTCGCTTTACGGATTCGTCGTCTGCAGCCTCCATCTGTCACGGTCTTCCCAGTCACGTTGTCGAATATCCACTTCCTCCATTATGTTTCTTATATGTGTTTTCCGCTTATAGGACGGACAATCTTTTCTTCTTCTTCCTTTTGGCGACCAATGGAATATGATTTTTCGCCATCTGTGTTCTCGCATTCTTTCTATGTGACCGTACCACCGAAGTGTACTATTTTCTAAATTTCTTGTAATTGATAAAGTAATTCCCATTTCTTTCCAAATCTCTTCTGTTTTCTATCTATCTTGTTACGGGCCAAACGAGCTTCTTCGTCGACCCGCAACAGGATACGTGGAAAAGGCCTGCAGCTTAGCTCAAAGGACTAGGGGGGATTCACGGAAATCGCTTACGGGAGGAAATCTTCCTGGTTGTGTACGGGTAGGTCAAAATTAGAGGCCGCCACCTTCCAAATACAGCTGATTGTAGGTCCTCGTGGAAGGCCGAAGCCAGCAGCTTAAGGGAATCGAACTCACCTTTATTGTGCCTCCCTTCTGTTTATATAGCTTGCAAAACTCATGCACTCACAAATACAAAATACACAAAAATAAAAGAGGTAGTGAATTTTAAAACACATATAATTAAATTATTGGAAATGACGATACAAAAATGACGGCAAATGGCGTTTTTATAGTTCTATATTACAAACGATTGATTTGAACGTTCAAGAAACAAACCCGCCGCTGCTGGCGCACGATATTTACCTTCTTCAAACAACTACGTGGCCAGAGACGTCGAGTTTACAAGCATAACACAATATAAAAGAAATTACTCTTTACAATTAGTAGTGCAAACAAAGACAATCGGCCAGAAGGTCGCTTCTTGTTTCAAACAAAAGGTTCAATTACGTTGAATTTTGCAAGTTAGCGCGTAAAAGGTTTCTTTTCACGTGGATAATTTATTTTTTCCTCCTGCTGGTTGTTCTTATTCGTCGTGTAGCCTTGTACTATCTTACAGTGGTCTATCCATAGGTCTGGCGAATGTACATCTCTATATTTACAGAAGGTGTTTGCCACTATATATTGTGATGAATTTTGACTCGCTAGTTCGGTTAATGTCTTTTTATAAGGGTACTCGTTCATTAGTATGATGTCTTGGAATTCGGTTTCTTTGTGTTCAGTAATGAAGGGCAGACTAAGATGCAGATAACTTCTTGCTTGGTTGGAAACACTGCCAAATTCGTATTTTGTTATAAACCTATGACAAAAAAATTATTGTTAAATATTCTTATTTGAAAGCTTATATATGTAAAAATATACATGTAGAAAGATACAATAACATGCCTCGAATTCAGATATAAGCTTGGCTCTGATGTTTATTAAACCACGAAGGAATCTGCTGTATTATCGGAACAATTTGTGAAAATGTGTTTTAGACAATCGTGAAGTACAGAGTGTGTTTTAGAGGTTGATTTGGGATTTGTATAATGTGTTTATAAAGTCAGAACTTGTTGGGAAAGTGAAGCCGATGAATTATGAACATTTTATATTTATTATTTATCTGGCAAAATATGAATTCCAATTTTGTAATTTGTTCCAAGTATCCTTTGGTTATATTAGTGTAATTATGGCATCGTTGTTAAGGAGATTTTGTCCGTTGTTAAGAAGTTTGTTGATAAAACAATGAAGAGAAGAGCAATTTTGTAATTACGTGTGAGTGCACGTATTTTTTTTGCTCCTGATATTTAAAATCAATTAACTTTGTTTATTATAATAAAAATACGTTTGTTCAAGTTATAAAACGAGTTTCTTTAAAAAAAGAGTGAGCTAGTTTAACTTACAAAGCAAAGTTTTGAGAAAGTGAATCCGGTTCGTGTTTTGAAGAATTAGTAGCTGGGCATCAGAGCTATTAACCCTGCTTGGAAGGCTGCTTGAAGGTGATCGACGATCCTTAGAAAATATTCACATATGGATGAAGTGATTGCTCAATGAGGTAAATCAAATATTATGTACCTATGCAGGAAGCACGAGAGTACCAGATAACAGAGGAAACACCAGAAAATAATAAATAAAACTATCCGAGGTTATCGTTCGCAGACCGGCCGATGTGTTGAACCAACTCGAGTTAGCTGCGAATTTGGTAGTTCATTTAAATGTCCATTTTCTCTTAGAAATCCAAAACGTTATATTGAACCGACTTTTGGGATTTGAGTAATCATATTCGAAAAGCTAGACCGTGATATATTTTAATTTAAGATTTGGCGACAAGTTTTAAATTTTCCACCTGGCGCGCAATTATTATTATTCTCGACTTCTTTTCCATGCTGTTCTATTACTGAATTATTGCTCGCACACCCGACTCTACAGGTTAAATCTTCAGTCAATATCATTTTGTGTTTTTTTGTGGATATTTTCTAGAATGTTATCTAGTTTGTCTAAGAAGTGATTTTTGTGTCTACTTTTGAATCGGCATTAACTCTATATATTGCAGTTATCGTAAATGTTTGTCCAAACATTTTAATCAATATTTTTATTAATCTTCAGTCTATTTCTTTCCATGATTGTTTTCGGTGTTTCGTAATTAAGACTGATACCCCTGTCTGGGCTCTTTCACCTTTCGTTTATATCTTGCAGTTTACAGTTGATAAGAATATTACTTTACCTGTTTTATTCTGATACGTCAACACGACTCAAATAGTCTTTTCAAAATTTTAGTATAATTTTCTTCAGAGACTGATATAAATTAAACAAAAATTGGCACTGCTGGCTTTCCTTTATTTCGAGCGAAGGTCAGTTTAAACGTCTCGAAGTTTTAAAAATTATCCTTTTTTCATGATACGTAATACTCGTGTCAACTGCCCGTTTACAGTGTCTTGCAAAGACGCAATCCCATTTAAAATACTTTAAACACGGCAAGACCACGCAGAAAACATTCGCTGCAATAACTGACACTTAATCTAGCCGGCTTCGAGATAGAGTAACGAGGAGTGTACATGCAACATGCCGAGATTAAACAAGAGCACTAAACTTTGCATAAAATCGACTGGCTTAAACTTACTATAATGCAACTTTATCGCTGAAATGCTCGAGGACGAGCAGGAATAGCGAAGGCTGAGCAACGAATGAGACAGGCCAAAGCCCAGACAACTGTTTTAACTTCCTCTAATTTATGAGTACGAAGCAAACTCACGTCAGTAACAGGGTTCAGGTGCAAACGTTTTCGTAAATTTTATGCTAACAGACACTTGGAGAGAAAGCGAGCGTGTAAGGGCATTTTGGCATTAATTTTGTATTACTCAGACCTCATCGCTGATTAATTTAGTTGGAGAACTGAGAAATACCAGAACTTCTTAAAACAGCAGAGACTATAATACTGGGGAATGATTTACACCTACATTATCAAGAGTAAAATACGAGTACACTTGGGAAATAGCAGCTTTAAGCTCATTTTAGTTAGAAACACTATGAATGAGGTACAACTAGGAGGAGAAGGCACGCTTCTCAATAATTGGTAAATCCACGCCGACAAATAAACATTAAAAAATCTTATGGCCGAAACTATTGCGTAGATATTAAATTCGCCTGCGTTTGTGTTTATTTTGCTTGAATGCATCTGTTATAAATTATAAACTAAAAATTAATTTAACACAGTGAATGTGATAACCAAAATGTCTAAATTCTATGCTGGTGTAACGTTAATGAGATGGGCAGCTTAATTTGTTTCAATAAAATGAGAAATTGAGAGGATTAAAATTACGACAAGAAGCAACGCTGCTCGTTTTGGCACGTGTTATCCTTCTGCTCATTAATTCCTAATCATGCAGCAGAGATATAACTTCCTGCTCGGTTAAAACATCGTTAGATCCAGTACGATTAAAGAAATATATAAATCAGTCCAAGTCGTTCAATGAAATGCGCTTTTACGTTTGAAATGATTAGCTGTCGTAAAAAGACTGACCTCGAATGCACTATGTTTTTATAAGGTTAGTTTTATTAGCAGTTACTTGAAAATTTCATTTTGGTACGACGCTTCGGGATGGGATTGTAATATTCAAAATGAGGATTGACTTAAAAGATAGGATTTGATTTGGAACATATTCTGCATTCCGAATGCGCACTTAAATTTGCAATAGTGTATCAATCAAACTCACACGTAAAAGAACCGAAACACTTTAATTTACTGACAAACTTCTAAGGTAGAAGTTGAGTGTAGTAGAGCTGGCAACCGGATTCGGATTTTCGGATATCCGGATTTTTTTTATGCGAAGATCCGGATTTTGTGAAAGCTAAAAATCCGGTATTCGGATTTATCCGGATTTCGGATTTTAGGTTTAGATCCGGATTTCGGATTTCTCACACAGATTCGGATTTCTCACAGAGATCCGGATTTCGGATTTCTCACGGAGATCCGGATTTCGGATTTCTCCCGGAGATCCGGATTTCGGATTTCTTGCAGAGATCCGGATTTCGGATTTTTTAAAATCAATTTGGAATTAGGATTTCTTATGTCGATTCGGATTTCGGATTATCTGTATGAATTCAGATTTCGAATATTGTTTCTATGCAGATATCGGATTTTAGAATATCCGAAGAATATTTTATTTCATACTTATTAAAGAATGCATCTTAACTCCTCGAATTCGTATTTAAAAATTCGTATCTTTAAAATGCAGTTTTAGAATATTCACATAGTCAGATTATATTATGATATGAATTTGAATTTTGTATGTCGATTAGAGCTATTACTTTTTAAAAATTAAATTTTATTTTAATTTTTAAAGTTAAGTTTTTATTTAAATACGGTTTGCTGGTTACCAAAAAGAGCTTGATTTAGCTGCTTAAATTGTGTATCATCCAATTCAGTCTTATAACCGATTCTAGAACCGAGAATCGAAATCCGATTCTAGAACCGAGAATCGAAATCCGATTCTAGAATTGAGAATCGAAATCCGATTCTAGAATCAAGAATCGAAATCCGATTCTAGAATTGAGAATCGAAATCCGATTCTAGAATGGAGAATTAAATTCCGATTCTAAAATCGAAGATTTATTTTCGATTCTAAGAATTAAAAATTGATTTCCTAATCTAAAATCTACGATTCATTTCGTTTTTCAAGAATCTGTTTTCTACTCTAAAATCGTCAACAAAGATTCGTTTTCGGGTTGAAGGATCGCACAAACAAAGACAAAATATTTCGGAGTACTGATAATAATCTTTCGCATCCTTCTTACTAAGGTAATCTTAAGCTTCCTATTTAAATAGGGGTTTTAAATGCACAGTTCGTCATGTGCGCAAACCTTTTCTACTTATTGTAACCACCTGTTAATACCATTTTGCTCTTTAACTATGCGTTATTAACACGGTAAGCGGTTTAATGCTCGATTGCTCAATAGTAAGTTTTATTACGCATAAAAAACAATAAAAACAAATATTATTGTAAGAACTCCCTTAACCTAAAATAGCTCTTTGAGTATAAAAACGTTTTTTTTAACTGATTCACATTATTAATTTCTTTGAAGCATATTAGCAATTTATTTATAATTAATGTACAGGTATGACCAGGTGATTTTATATAATTTGAAGTTTTGAACACGCTTGATTAATTAAGTCGAATGCACAGGATAAGTCGAAAAAGATTCGCGAGTTAATGTTTTGGCATTGCAATACTAAAACTCCCCTTTCACACCTCGAATGTGCAGATGTACGCTTTTAATTTTAAAAGTAAATTCAAGTTTCAATAAAAGTGATCGATTATCTACAAATTAAATATTAAATTAAAACAAATGGCACGACATGTTGTATATTGGTACTTTTTTAAATAAATGTATGAAAATTACTGCCGTAAGGAAGTTCGTTTTGTTAACCTAACGAAAATACTGTCGAAATAATTATATAACAAAAAACAAGTAACCGAACTTAACTGTCCTTTTATAGATATACAGAAAGATGTCTAAATTTACAATCACAAGGCCGACGCTAGGGTACAATAAGTAGGCACCATAGCGTTTGACCAGGGTCCTGCTTAGAAATGCGCAGGGCGACCGGGTGGCGCAGTGGGCGAGAGTCCGCTTCGCAACCGGTTGATCCGAGTTCGACTCCCGTTGTGGCCCGAATTTTAATTAATTCTGGAGCAGCGGGAGTGACTCGGTAGCATAGTTTGGGGGGTTTTACAAGGGTGGGGCATGTTAGACTCGTGCATAGCGCTACGTGCGCTGATCCGAGGTAAGCGGGGTGGGATGAGAATCGTGGAGTTGCTATGGCAACTCCACGATTCCTTAAAAAAAAAAAAAGAAATGCGTAAATGCTTTACAGAAATATAAAAATGAATGACCACTATCCTAGCTTCAAAATACCTTTTTGTCAAATGGGTGAGACAGGTTTATTAATAAAGGTAGACCGCAATTTTACAAAGGGTTACTTAAGAAACTACATTAACATTTAAAATTTTTAGAAAGAATTTTATCTAACCCAGCTTGCTTGCATGTTTATTGTTTATTTGAATTTTAATATTAAGAGTAATATTTCCGTCGTACCCATCACTATTTAGTGGAAGGGGAGTAATAGCCTCGTTTGCCAGGAGCGCGCTGGCTTTGTACACCCATTTTTACTTTCCCATACCTTATAGGTATAGGGTAAGTATTGAAATCATGAAAATTTTCGAAATCGAGATTTTAACGGATATATCCGTTTTGGGTCTCTAGGAACCCAAAAAAGTGGTTTTTAAAAAATGTCTGTCTGTGGGTGGGTACGTACGTATGTACGTATGTACGTATGTGACGTTCCTACAGCCGAAAGTATTGTTCCGATTTTGATGCGCTTTGGAATGCGGGGGTGTATCGAAAATTCATCGAAAAAATAAGCTTTTCAAAAAAATCCGAAACCGGAAGCGGAAGTTACGCACGTTTTTTTGGTATCACTTTTTTCGTGATTACAATTTTGAAACTTTTATCGCGGATAACGATAGAGGGTCATAAGACAAATCTGTTAGTTTTTTGCCGAACTCGCTAGCTTTAAAATGAAGGGCGCTATGATTTTTTGAAATTTTTGAGTTTAACGGCCCAATTACTCGAACAACGGAGAATCGATTCAAATGATTTTTATCTTTGCTAATAGTATATGAAGGTAAAAATGAGGTGATTAATAAAAAGTTTTGTGAAAAAATTATTTAAGGGCCTAAATTAGATTGTCAAAATTTTGGAAATTTTCAAAAAATTATTCTCAAAAACTGCTCCTCCAAGAAATTTTTTTAAATTTTCATATGTCGATAGACCTCGCAAGGGGCTATCGATATGTTTTTTGAAAACTCCGTAATTTCCATGTGGCGCCCTCTACGAAGCTTGGAAGTTTTGGAAACTTCCAAACTCCTTTAATTAATAAACGAAAAAAGATTAGGAAGCTGGGGTTTTCAACTAATCGCTCAGTACGTAATGAGCATATGGAATTATGCAAAGAAAGATTACCACTCGTGTATATATGTAAGCGCACGCGGCCCCCTCCCCCCTCTTTAGAAAAATATTTTTTTTATTCTAACGGTTGTTATTTGTTTGCGTCAAAGAATCTTTTTCCGCGAAAATAAAAAAATCGATTTTTATGCCCTACAAAATATAATTTCCAGGGACTTAGAAAATTTTACCTCGGTAGCAATAGCGATTGGTACTAGTTAGACCGCGCGACGGCCTAGCGGTACGGACAGCCCGGTTGGTTCAGAACCATTGCCATACTGTCGCGCTACATTCATTTCTTTAACCGGTATTACAACAACAAGTTATAAATTATTTATCAAAATTTTGTATTTAATACTTAATTTGATATATATAATTATTATTTATATATATATATATATAATTTGAAATAAAGATGATATGAACAGTTTTCAGTATGGGAAAGTCCAGGGAGGCAGTCGCGTCCACTTATTCTGTCTTGAAATTATACGTTTTATAGATTTTGCGCCGACTCGACTTTAAATAACGAATACATCCAGATAATATATTTATAACAGATTTATTGATAATTTTGAATAATTAAGTTTAAAATGAGGAACTTAGACATAGGCAGCGATTTTACTGGAATACGTATACACCTACAATTTTTATTTGAATTAACAGCATATTCATACAAATTCTACATGCCAGATTAATGCAGACTGTATTTATGTAAATTTACTTAAATGTTTAATTTAATTTAATAAATACACGCACGCAGATAAATTCAGAAAACGGATGTTTGCTTAAATCCGAAAATCGGATTTTAAAAAAATCCGGATAACGGATTATTTAGGGTAAATCCGGATATCGAATTTTTCGGATATATCCGGATCTTCGGATAAATCCGGATAGCGGATTTTCCGGATGAATCCGGATAGTGAACTTATCGGATACGGATTTGCAAGACGGATTTTATCCGGATAGTAAAAATCCGGCGGATTCCGGATTATTCGGATACCGGATAATTTAAAATCCGAAATCCGGATTTTAAAATGTAACGGATTTGACAGCACTAGAGTGTAGTAGGAAATTATTTGGTTCGGATGGTTCGAGTTTTTCGAAACGTTTGAATCGGGTTGTAATATTCAAAATCCGGTTTGCAAGCAATTGTGGATTCGGAATCTACATAATAATTTAAAATATTAGATCGACATAAAATCAGGGATAATAGTATGCCGGAACTCTCCGTAACGTAGTTGTTTTTTTTATTAGGTGTTGCTTATTTACAATCTACTCGTTATACAAGTAATAAGTAAACGTTATGTAGTTTTACATGACATGTGGGGGTTCGGCCAGCGCTTTTCTCCCCGTGAACTTCACACTAGTCTTGGATGGATTGTAAAGGTAAGTCTTGCGGCCATTGCCTTTTTAATCTTCTGGCGACGGTAGGTTGGTTGGAAAGATGTTCTATAAGTTGATTTCCATGCCCTGCTAAGTTGTTGGTGTACGCGCTTGCAATCCTCTGAATCTCGCTGGCTACGTATGGAATCCTCAGATCATTGTGGAGGGTTTCATTCGTGATATACCATGGAGCATTTGATATTGTTCGAAGGATCTTCGATTGACATCTCTGCAAAATTTTTGTGTGGAAGGCCTTGGCGCAGCCCCATAGTTGTATCCCATACGTCCATATAGGTTTTAAAATGATTTTGTATAACAGTAATTTATTCGCTAGGGAGAGTGGGGATCGCTTCCCTATTAACCAGTTCATTTGTTTAATTTTAAGGTCTATCTGTTTTCTTTTAGTTTTAATGTGAGTGCTCCAATTTAGTTTTTCGTCCAGATGCAGCCCAAGATATTTAACTTCGACCTTCTGGCGTCATTAATTCTAGATTGTGGACATTAAACACGTCTGTTGGTAAATGTGACTTGTGCTGACTGTGATTCGCCACTTGTTGAACCAATCCTGGAGTGGGTCGAGGTGAGTTTGTAGATGTGCTGCTGCTATTTCTGGTTTTTCGTTGATTGAGAGGACAGCCGTGTCATCAGCGAATGTGGCAATTTCGGTATTGGTTGTAGTTGGCATGTTGGAAGTGTAGAGTAGATAGAGCAGCGGTCCTAGTACGCTACCCTGTGGTACTCCGGAGGTGATTTCGTAGTAGTCGGACACTGTGCTATTCGTCTTGACTTGAAAGGTCCTGTCGGCTAGATATGATTTTAGGACTAAATATAGTTGGCTTGGGAAGTGTATTTTGATCTTGTATAATAGGCCCAAATGCCACACTTTGTCAAAAGCTTGTTTTATGTCCAGGAATGCGGCTGTACATATTTTTGTCTCTAGACTCTCCATTATATGAGTAACAATTCGATGACCCTGTTGGATTGTTGAATGAGATTGACCGAAACCAAATTGATAGTATGGGATTATGTTATCGAGGTCTACAGATTCGTGTATTCTTTTAAGTATTAGCCTTTCAAATATCTTGGACATTAAGAGTAGGAGACTGATTGGTCTATAGGAGAGGGGTTGTGTAGGTGGTTTGCCAGATTTTGCAATCACAATAATCTGGGCGTGCTTCCACTGAGCAGGAAAACAGCATAACCTTAAGATGCTGTTGTAAATGGTGGTGACTAGGACTAGAGATTTGCGAGGTAGGTTCTGTAAGACTTCTCGTACTATTAAATCATATCCCGGGGCTTTACGAGCATTGGTGATCTGGATTTGTTGACGTACTTCGGCTGGCGAGAAAGGTTTGGGTGGCAATGACAGTTGACATGGCGCATTAATAAACGTTATAATTTCGTGTTCATCATGATTCCCTCGAGGTTGTGGTGTCGTGAAAAGTAACGTAGTTGTGGTAAAAGATTTGGGAGCGAAACTCGGTTCTAATTTAAACTCATCTCACAACAAAAACAATAATAGCGTATTATTCACAAAACAATCCATAATAGAAACAAATTAAATCAAAAATGAACACAAAATGATTTCCCACTGGAAAGTCATCGTAGGTTTATTCCCCACAAGGGGGCGGGCCGTTATAGGGATTAGTCGGCTTCCGCACCTTAACCCCTCTTCGGCCAGTAACATGGATGTTAGGATGGGAATGACCAGGAAATATGTATAATGGAATTTCGTGGATGATACTGTCGAAGCATGTACCTATATGACCCAGGAAAACCACTAAAAACCACAGTCAGGATCGACAGTTGATTTCTTACTGGAATATGTGCTCGTTATGTACCCGTCCGACAATGCATAGCGGACGGGCGGGAGGTAGAAACACGGTCAACACTTGTCCGTTGCACACGACACGAACATGTACGTCACAAGCTTGTTGTGTTTCGTTTTTTATAAGCTCTCAACCAATTACGTTCCGACAAGACATTTTTCTACCTTCACTTCTGAATAAAAACGTTAAAAATTTCGATCGAAATTTAAAACTTAATAGGAAAATGTGCAATCTATTTAGCCATTTTGACTTCTGGTTACTAAATCTAATATCTTGATGGGAGTCTAATCCGTAAGGCCGGATTGGAAACAAATTCTAACTTCAACAACCACAGTTCGAAAATAAACGTCCGAGTTGTCATTTAAATATAGAACGACAATGAAGATAGCTGATTTGAACTTGAATAATCTAACCTCCGGGTAGGATTGTAACGAATGCGGAATTCCGAATTTCCGCATTTCTCATGGTTGGAGAAAACAATTCGCTCTTTTTTAAAACCTCGATGATATCTGGCGCTTCTTTTACCTCCTTACACATTTTGAACCACAATTCCTTTTCTTCTTCGATGCCTTCCAAATTGTAAAAAGTTGCAGAGGATTAAGTTCTTTCATTCCATTCGTCCAATGAAACATCACTCATGTTACACGGATGGAAATATGTCAATGAAAATGCAGGCGATTTATCTGCAGGAAGTCTGATTTCTAAAGATGATATTATGGAATCCATGTAAGGAATTATTAGAGACCTTCTCTAAAATTCAAATGCTTTACAATGTCGCCTACTTCTTTCAAAACGTTAGCTGTGACGTTCTCCATATCTTCCCGATGCTCTCTTAGCATGACGAGAATAGTTTGAATGTGCTGGTTAGCTTTAACTATGTCAAGTGTCTTCGATTGAAATGTATTCGCTATGGGTTATAGTATAGGGGAATCTATCTATCTATCTACATATCTGCCTATATCGATCTAGATTGTATGTAGGCCTCTTCCAATGCTTTCCATCTCTGCCTGTCCTTCGCTTTTTTAATCCAGTCATAATCTACCACTTTCTTAATATCGTCCGCCCACCTCATAGGGGGTATTCCCTTATATATTTTTCCTTGTCTAGGTCTCCATTCCACTACCACTTTCATCAGTCTATTATCCTCCAATCTTGCCCGGCCCACCTCCACTTCTGTTTCAATATCCTTATTATTACATCTTCCACCTTCGTTTTGCTTCTTATTCAAGTATTGAGTTTTCGATCTTTTAAACTTATCCGCAGCATTGCTCTCTCCATTGCTCTCTGTGCCACCGCCAGTGACTGTTTATTCCGTTTTGTCTATGTCCATGTCTCGGAAGCGTAAGTGAGAACTGGTAGAATATTTTGGTTGAACAGTTTGATTTTTAGTTGTTGTTAAATGTTATTTTTAAATACTTCTCCCCAACTGCTGAACGCTCTCCATGCCAGTGTAATTCGTTTGTTTATCTCTTTTTCTTGGTAGTTTTTATTTATGCTAATTATCTGCCTAAATATATATAACTTTCTACATCTTCAATGACGTTGCTTCCTAGCATGATGTTGGTTCGTAAGCCCTCACTGTTTATAATTTTTGTTTTAACCGTATTTGTTTTCAACCCTAGTTTCAATGATTTTTGTTCTAAATCTGATAACATTTCTTTTAAATCCTGGACATTATCTGCAATGAGTAAAACGTCATCTGCGAATCTAAGGTCGTCTAACCTTTTGCCATTTATACTAATTCCCTTATTATCGCAGTCAAACGTTTTAAAGATGTCCTCTAAGCACAATGTAAATAATTCAGGAGATATTGTATCGCCCTGTCTTACACCCTTTTTCATTTTTCTAGGGTTTGTTTGTGTATGGAGTTTAACTGGCAAAGTTGCCTTAACATATATGTTTCGGATTATATTTGTATATCTGCGGCCTACACGGCTATTTTGTAATGAATTTAGGATAGCTAGTATTTCTATAGAATCAAATGCCTTTTCGAAATCTACGAATGCTAGATATAGTGGCATAGTATACTCTTTGAACTTTTCTGTAAGATTTCGAACTGCTTGGAGATGATCGTTTGTGCCGAATCCCTTACGAAAGCCTGCTTGCTCACATGGCTGATATTGGTCAAGTTTATTTATGAGTCTTTTTGTTAAAATTTTTGTAAACAGTTTATGCACTTGTGATAGGAGACTTCTTGGTCTGTAGTTTTCCAATCTTGTTTTGTCTCCTTTTTTGTGTAGCAAAACCACTATGGCGCTATTCCAGTTGGATGGTATCTTCTCCGGCTGATTTATTGTTTTTTAAATTTTTTATTGCACATTCTATTTCATAAACTTCTGTGCATTTATTATTTTCCTGTCTTGGAAAGATGTTGCTGGTTGCATTTTAGAATCATACAGCTGTTCATAGTGAATGCTGCCGTATTTCGCATTTGTGTTTTAGCCATTTCTCGCCTTTCCTTCATTATATCTTCTGTTTCTTGGCTGAATTTATTTTCTCTTTTCGGTTTTGCGTTACCCATATTTTTTGCGGCATTAATCGTAGTTGTGATTTTGTTGCATTTGTCGTCCATGTTATCAGTTTCTTCAATACCAGCACTTGTTATTTCATTTTCTAATTTTTGTTCATATTCATCCTTATTTTGTGCTATTATTTTCCCTTCGCTGCATCGTTTTATATTACGAAATTTGTCTTAATTTTTCTAGTTTTCCATTTATATATAATTTTGCTCTTACTAAGCGATGGTCACTACCAGTATTTACTGTATTCAAAACCGAAACGTTGTGAATTATATTTTTATGTGAAGATGTAATGAAGTCGATTTAGTTTTTCGTGTTTCCATTAGGGCTTCGCCATGTCCATTTTCTACTTTCCTTCTTTTTGAAAAAGGTGTTCATGACATTCATTCTTATTCTTTCTGAAAAGTTTACCAACATGTGCCCTCTGTTATTTCTACTTTTTATACCGTGGTCTCCTATGCAAGTTTTTATATCTTCTTCCTTTTTTTGTACTTTTGCATTTAGGTCCCCCATGATTAAAGTATATTGGGTCTGGTTTTCTTCAATGCATTCTATTATTTCTTCGTAGAAGCTCTCCACTTCTTCGGCTTGATAATCTGAGGTAGATGCGTAGAATTGTATAATTTTTAAATTGTAATTGGACGATAGTCTTAAGATGATATATATTATTCTGTGTGTTTTTGCTATAAAATGTGTGATGTAATAACATACTTCTTATTTATCAGTATTCCGACTCCTCCTTCCGACTTATCTTCTTGATCTTTATAAAAAAGTGCGTGACCAGATTGTAACTTGATGCACTTTTCTTCCTTTCTCCTCGCTTCACTCATTCCCAGTATATCCCATTTAATGTCGTCTACTTTCTCCAGCTCTTTTAATCTATCATCCGATAGTAAGGATTTAACATTGCAAGTGCATACAAAGAGATGGTAATCTGATACCATTTACCTTTGATTTTTGTGTTTCGGTTTCTCTGTATTTCTGTTTTTCGAGTTATTGCCTCCCCCAGAATCCACGAGGCTGACCTCTCCATCGCTGCGGGATTCTGAGCGACTTGCTGTTGTACCCACCTGAGGTAATCTTGCTTTATAGCTCGATATAGCATTTAAATTGTATTGCATTGGAAAGAATTGGCTCTGAGTTACTGCGCTGGCCGTGCGTGTTGGTAACTTAGTGGTGATTTAATTTACTAAGACCGGGCATGCCCACCATATTTCATATGCGACCATGCTTGTGACGTAACCCCACATTCCGCCACGTCATTGGTTGCCTAGCCCTCGATTGCTGTGTCAGCTGATTACTGCCTAGGCTCCCAACTTGGTAGGGATAGGTAGGGATATAGGTAGGATTACATATGGTATGGTTAGAAATTGGGATTTTGGATCTAGGTCCTGTCAGTGGGCAGGGTCGCTTCCCTGAAGTAGACCTATCTCCGCCGGGATCGTAGAGAGTGTCTACCCGCTACCGCATATAGGCCATAGAGCAATACTTCGCAGTTAATAATGCTACTGACACAACAAATGCAGATCTGCACGCCGCTGCATGCATTTGATATGCATTTTTTCTTGTTGCTGCATTACCCTCTTCAGCTAATGTCTCTAACGCTTCAACAATATCGACGAAGTGATCCTTAAAAACACGGATGCTCTTTTACTTCTCTGACCATCTTCCACCTTGGCAGCTGCCCCCTCATGCCCTCCCTTGAATACGCCCTTGGCTGGAATAGAGTTGTGAACTTGAATGTTTGCACGATTGAATGGAGTTGAGTATCCAATAATCCAGATCGGAGTGTAACTGGGGGATTTTGGATTTACTTAATCTGCAAGGTCTGTATCTTAACAGATTCTGGATCTGCATAAACATTTGCAAGATTAGATAAATATAAAATTCCTAGTCTAAGCCTAAGAGAATCCAATCCAATAACAAATCTTGAAACGAGTTATGGACTCGAAAGTTTGAAACTATGTGTAAAATGTGAAATCGAGTTTCGGACAATTGAGTGTGATGAAGTGTCATTCGCCATGTTTCTTTTAATATAGATTTACTCTCCGAGCCACAAATGTATGTTCCTAAGTTTATAAGTAAACGCCGTGTCAGGGCCGAAAAATTATAAAACTTTTGTGGTTTGTAGAGGTTTACAAGTCGTTTTTTTTTACGTAGTTTATTTTAATTTCTTTTTATTCGTTTTATTTATGCTTACAACATGTCCCATATGTATTTGCTTTGTACTCGCAAAATTGATTGTTTAATTTCTGAGATTGTAATTTTTGTATTTAGTTATGTTTTATTGGTAGCAATAAATCTTGTAAAAAAAGCAGTAATAGTGAGCTATTGATAATTCTACTAGATCTCATTTTGAATGAATACTACTGTAATAACTTTCCTAACGAAGACCACAAAATAAATACTTTCCATTTTACTCTCTCGCTTATGTGGTATAATAGAGCTACATAGAATTCAAACCTGGATTAGATTATGAAGTCTGAAATACAAAATAAAATGATTTCAAATTGAATTTGAATTTGATTGTAACACTGGATTTAAGTAAAGCAAGTCAGTTCTTAATTTGCACAAGAAGTTGCAGAACTAGATCGACATATGATTACCAATTTTACTTTAAAGAATCAAAATCATCAGATTAGAAACTTTTAATTGCAAAATTAAATATAGATTGCAAAATTAAGTTAGCTGTGTTAGACACTGGCCAATGAATTAAATTAATGTCTTAATGTCAAGTTCAAGTCTTCAGTCAAGTTGGTGCATTGTGGGAGTGCTTTAGTGGTTGATGAGTTACTCAAGCGGTACTTTACCGTGATTCTGTCATTGTTTTCGGCAGTATAATTAAGCAGTAAATATAAACACCGCGATTGAGAATCTCGCCAAGTGTGAACTGCTCGCTGTGATTCGTTTTCTTCATGCAAAATATCAGTACAACTCTGCTGAAATTGACCGTCAAATATGTAAAGTTTATGGATCAGGCATCACGAATGAAGGAAAGGTCAGACACTATTGTAGGAACTTCAGTGTTGTCCGAACAAACGTGCACGATGAGAAACGAAACTCGAGACCTTGTGTTACCAATGACGATATTGTGGAAAAAGTGAAGAAGATTTGTGACGATCGGCGTTTCACGAATTCGGAAAAGGCCGAAAACTTTCCTCAAATTTCACGTACAGTCCTTTATGACTCTGTCACGGTTAAGCTACAAAACCACAAACTTTGCGCGTGGTGGGTGCCAAAGACGTTGATGGATGTTCACAAAACCAGCGAATGGTCTTTGCACTAATCTTCCCGCATCATTACGAAACGGATAGTGAGTACTCGAATCACATTGTGACTAGCAACAGGACTTGAATTTCGTACACAAATGTTGAAACCAAGCAACAATCAACAAAGCCAAGAAGTTTAATAAAACGTTTGAAAACGGAAAGCTTACAGCTACCCTTTTTTGGTATAGGAAAGACATATTATTGGTTGATTTCCTGGAACGTGGTACGACGATTAATTCAGACGTATGGTGAGTCCTTGAAAAGTTGAGAAGGACGACTGAGAACAAAAGGCGAGGATTTCTGACTTCTGGAGTCGTGCTTTTCAGATTAACGCCCGATCATACGAGGCGGCTCGCGC
>JABXWE010031113.1:0-25445 GCA_014611495.1 Limonius californicus
CACAGGTAGATAAGACACGAAGAAAAATTATGAACGTAGGATCGGAAGATATACCCGTGATAAACATGCAAGAACTAAAGGCGGCATTGAAACAAATGAAAAACCGAAAAGCCCCAGGTGAAGATAACATTTTGACGGAATATATAAAAAAATGGAAATGATTTATTGTTGAAAACAATTAAAAACCTATTTAACAAATGTATAATACCGGGCAATGTACCAGACGATTGGTGCAATGCTGAGGTAATCATGCTGTATAAGAAAGGTGATAAAGGAGATATAAAAAACTACCGACCTATTAGTCTGCTATCTCATATGTACAAGCTACTAATTAGAATTGTCGCAAACAGATTAACCAATAAGTTGGACAATTACCAGCCGATAGAACAAGCTAGCTTCAGGAAAGGATATGGCACCAACGAACAATTACAAAGCATAAAACTCGTGCTTGAAAGATGCCAGGAATACAATATGCCACTGATAATCGCCTTTATCGACTACGAAAAGGCATTTGACACTATAGAATAGAAACTCGTTTTTGATGCTTTGGACGACTGTCGAATCGATTCACGATATAGTCAGTTAATTAAAAATATATACCCTAAAGCAACACTTCATATTAAAGCAGAAGGAGTGACCAACAAAATTACAATGCAGAGAGGAGTTCGACAAGGGGATACCTTGTCCCCAAAGCTATTTACCCTTGTGCTGGAAAATGTCTTCAAAAAATTGGAATGGAGAAGTAAATGAATCAATGTCGACGGGAATTATCTAACAAATCTAAGATATGCCGACGATATAGTGTTATTTGCCCGAGATGTAGAAGAACTAAAAATTATGGTAGAACAATTAAATGAGCAGTCAAAAAAGATCGGACTAAATATGAACATTAACATAACAAAAATCATGTCTAACTTACCTATAGAAGACAATATAGAAATTGAAGGAAAAGCGATCGAAAACGTAACTTCATACGTGTATTTAAGCCATAATTTAAAAATGGGAAAGGAAATCAGCAACCAGAGATCGGAAGAAGAATAAAATTGGGGTGGTCGGCTTTTGGAAAATTGGCGTATGTACTAAAATCCCACAAATATAACATGAGATATAAGGCCAAAGTTTTCAACACATGTGTACTCCCCGTATTAACATATGGCATCGAAACCGTTGTTTTCATTAAGAAAATAATACAGAAACTAAAAGTTGCACAAAGACATATGGAGAGGAAAATGCTAGGCATTAGTTTAAAAGACAAAATAAGAAATACATTTATAAGAGATAAAACAGGTCTAGAAGACGTTGCAGAAAGCGCAGCTAAGTTAAAATGGAGTTGGACAGGCCATATTATAAGATCAGGAGGAGAGAGATGGTCTGGAAGAATACTAAACTGGTGACCTAGAACAAGTAGAAGAAGTGTAGGACGACCAATGGCAAGATGGAGGGATGACATCGTGGAAACGACTGGAAAATACTGGGAAAGAAGAGCGGCAGACCGAGGCGCATGGAAAAGTCTAGAGGAGGACTACATCCAGAAATGGATAAACGTCTGAGCAAAGAAGAGAGAAGAGAATTGAATCCTATTTTCGCAACGGCCGTCGAGTTGATGGAGTATGGCAGTACTCAATTCATGATTGTTTTGAAGAGTTTCTTCAGGAATTTCCAAACCTTGTGCTGTATAATAACACTTTTCGTTGTTCTTTAAATCACTGCGTTGAAGTGTTTCGTGAGACTGGATCCATTTCACGCAAGGGAGGGAGCGGCCATCTTCTGAGAAAAACGGCAGAAGTTATTGAAAATGTAAGACAGATTATGTAAGATGCCCTTCGAACCTCTGAACGCCGTTTGTCTAAACAAGTTCAGTAGTCACTTAGCACCTGCCGCCAAATATTAAAGAATGGTATCCCCTTGTATCCCTATCGTTTGCAGCCTGTACAACAATTACAAAACTGATTATCCTCAGCGTGTCGAATATTGTCAGTGGTTCCTAAATATCCTCAATGACGACTTATTGGGGAAAACTTATTTCACGGACGAGGCTTGGTTTTATTTAGATGGATACATTAATTTGCAAAACATGGATTTATGGAGTTCGGAGGAGGCTAATTTTATGCTAGAGACACATCCTAAAAAATAGAAGTGTGGGAGGCAATTTCAAAGCGTGGAATAGTTGGACCATACCTTTTTCAAGGTAAAAGTTAGACAGAAGAGTTTATTTATTGAAACATCCGCGAACATTTTTTTCAGGCGCTTATATTGCAGGAAGGTATCGAGAAGAGATTTTACGGCCCTTTTACGAAGAGTTTCATGAAGTAGAACTAAGATTTGGTTTTTCCAACAAGATGGGGCCACTGCGCACATAACACACGATACCTTAAATATGATATGAGAATTTTTCGACAAACGGGCTATTAGTCGAAACACACCCATATCTTATCCTGCCAGATCCTGCGACTTCATGCCATGCCATTTCTTTCTGTGGCCGTATTTAAAGAACTCCATTTCCCAGCAGCCAATACATAACCAGAATGAATTTCAGCACAGAATATTGGAATAAATTAGTGAAATTAATAACCATCCGCATATGTTAATAAGTGTCAGCATTTCGATCATTTGTTATAAATTGTTTGTTTATTGCAAGTAATTACATATAAGTTATTATCATTTGCGAAAAATGTATGGTTTATTAAAGCTATTCTTAAATGTTTGTATTTGAATGCTTTCTTGTCAAATCTGCTTATAAAAGTAGGGTTAGGTACGTTTAGTGATATGTTCACAGAACTTTTCAGCGCGTACTTTGACGTCAAATTTAAAATAAAAATACGATATTTGATATACGTGTTTTGGAATTTTTTCTTTCTATGATGCCAAAAGTATAATGTAACCAAAAATATTTTATTCATAATCTAGAGACTATAACATCGTTGGATAGCATATAGGTCATCTGTTTTTGGAAGTATCGACAATGTTCATAGTTTTTTATGGCAAAAATGTTGAAATATAATATATTTGATATAGGTTAGTCTATCCCAGCGATTGTGGAAAATATTATTTAAATACTGTCGTATAATGTTTGCATAGGCTGGAGCTCCATCTCGTTGAAATTTTACAACCAAAAAACAATGTTGTATGATTCTGCATGTGTTACGTAGTAAGAACACTCTAGACACTAAAGTTTTCCGCAGTTTATGTAAACATAATCTTACCATTATCATGATTGACTTAATATCCCCTTTTTAAATAAATTACCATGCAATTACATATTAAAATTGTTAACAATGGTAGATTGATTTAACCACTGATAATGTACTTAGTAGATGTAACAATAATATCGGCTACAAATAATTTACACTGTGGTGCCATGAAATTCACGTTGCTCTAGATGAAATGTATTGCAATTTGAATAAACATAAAAAAAAGAAAGTGTAATAGAAGACTTCTCATCCGTGTCTATTACAACCAAACCAAGGTATAAGAAAAATCAAGCAGCATAGTCTTGTGCTTCAGGAAGTGAACATTTAAAAAAAGAAGATAGAAAAATTAATCCATTCAGGTGGAGATAACTGAGTCTTCCAAATGTATATTTGACATAGAAATATTACCGCGAACTACAAGCTCATTTGCCAAGTACTACGCCAGGGTAGTATACTTATACTTTTGTTATTACCTTACACCATTATAGAGTTTGTAATTTTTTAGAGAAAGAAATTACTCGGCCATGTTTGCCCTTTATTTTAATATGTAGTATTTAACAATAGAGGAGATGTCCGACAACGCTAACCGCTATGGGTTAGATAGAGCCGAAGAACGGAACAATAGATACCCAATTTCCAAATCAAAATCCATTAACTTATTCCATCTAAATAACGAAAAAATGTATTGATAACAACAATGTCGGGGATGGTCCAAATGGGACGTCAGAATTAGAAGAAAATAATAGTTTACTTAAAACTTACTAAGTATTATAGAAAATGCAAAAACTGCTTACAAATAATTGTTTAAATGTCAATATACTTTACCCAATAACATCTATGTAGTTGCAGTATGTATGTTGCATTTAAGTTGAAGGTCCTCTATCTGTGGTAGAAACTCAGACTTTAAAAATCTACCGTGTGGGTGATTAAATTGGCAAAACGTTTGAGTTTTCCTTAAAAAATACTATTACTGAATTACGATGAGACAACCAAGCTGTAAACAACGTAAGCTTTCAATAAGATGAAGCAAAGTTCAAGAACTAAGTTGGCGGCAATATTGCTATGTCAAACGTACGTTTCTACTTTAAAAGGCTCTTCTTCTCCATCCGAATTGGTTTGTTTTTTATCTTTTGTTTTTAATATTTACACGTGCACTGGGGTGGCTCAGTGGTAAGAGAGTCAGGCTTTGGATGTAATAGTCCAAGCGCTTCCCTGTTCGAACAAACATTATGCGACAGTATTTCAATATTTTCTACAATCGCTGACTAGACTAAACCATACCAATTTTTTTTTTATCTGGAGGTTTAAAAAGTAAATGTAGACGGTTACTACCATGTCCGTCACCGATGACTTACAGCCTGATTATTTGAAAGTGAGCACAGGTCATCAGTGACGTATATCAATTTTGTTATTTATAATTTTCTGACGGAAAAACTACAACGTTTTTCTTTGTAAAAAATCTACAATAAAGACAATTTTCCGGTTATTTGCGCAAGGAAAAATAGATTTTAAAAGTTTGATTATGCTGTACAATACGAACATGGATGTTATTATCTAGCCCTGCAAATAAAATTATATCTAGAAATGTATTTAACCCACACATTAAATTGATGACGAACAAACAGAACGCAGATATGTAATCTATACAATAATTAGTATTTTCTAGAAGGAAGATAATTTAGCGATTGCAAAAGTTGTACATTAAACTATTTTTCAACACTACACGTCCAGCTCGACGTGAACTGACGTATAGCTATCCTTGTTTACCAACATCTTATCACATACTCCATACTTTCATGTTAACCGTTCTGTTCTTACCACCCTTACTGGCGGGATCCTAAACCAACCTGACAGTTCAAAATTAAATATACCCTTTTATGTTTATGCAAACCCGTATATCTATTTCCCTGTCCGACTTGGGGTATAAGGCCGTCTACCTGAACGCAGGAAAATGAACTGCAGCCAATGTAAGAAACAACGCGTATAGTGTGCTGTTTGTAAGAAAATCAAATAAATCTTGACATTGGGGTTGGGTGAGTTATGTTCCTAAAGAACGGTAATTTGAAATAAGGTACAACAATTTCACTAAATTATGTCCACATATGTCGTAAACGTAGCCTGATTTTACCGTATTTTGGACTAGTTTTGGCAGTGGCTTATCATCAATTCTTATAATTTTTTAAATAATTCGTTCACTTTATTAAAATCTTGGATATGTGGTTTACTAGTGGAAAGGTCGCACAATAACGTAGCTTCTGTAACAATAGAAGACGGTTACTTTGAATCACTTTAGTAGCCCCTTAAGTGAACTTTCAACGGTGACTGTTCACTCGCTATCATTGACAGCCTTTTTTTGTCCCACTACTGGGCATCGGCCTCGGCCATTGCAGAGAAGATGTTTACAAATCTGCATAGTAGTGCTTAGGTTTTTAACCCAATCCACAAGCGACGTTTTACTTAGAAAGCGAACGCTCTACCAACTGGGCTACCACCACAACTATGATGATTGATTGACAGGCTTTTCGTCCCACTGCTGGGCATCGGCCTCTTCTCTGCCACGTGTTTCTCCTCAGCGCTAAGATAGAAACACGTGGACCTACAGTTTAAATTCCAGAGAAGGTTTTTAGCATCCCATAGTTGCAAGCCGGATTGGGAAATTGTGTGGTGGGTTGCAGACAAGATTTTTATAAATCTGCATAGTAATGCTTAGGTATTGAACCCAAGCCAGAATCGACGTTTCGCTCAGAAAGCGAGCGCTCTCCCAACTGAGCTACCACCACACCTATGATGATTGATTGACAGCCTTCATGTCCCACTGCTGGGCATCGTCCTCTTCTCTGCCACGTGTTTCTCCTCAGCGCTAAGCTAGAAACGCGGGGACCTGCGTTTAACGTCGAATCTGAACGATAGAAATTCCAGAGAAGATTTTTAGCATTAAGATCCCATGGTTGCAGGCCGGATTGGGAAAGCGAGCGCTCTACCAATTGAGCTGCCACCACACTATCGTCTATCGATTATGCGATTAGTAAAACAAACTTCTACAAAAAAGAAGAAACAAATTTTCCTCTGAGAAAGATCAGCGCTAACTGTTATTTACACGTTTCCTGTGGCGAATATTTCGTCGAGGAAAAAAGTAAAAAATTTACGTATACGAGACTTTCAAAACTGTTATATTCAGTTCTCTCCGCAAATGACCGAAATAATGAGATCAAAAACCACTTTGTCAGATTCATCTATGGAAGTTTTATTATTTCTAAATCGTTATCCCGAAACTTTTCCGACATCGCGAAATTAAATAATTGGCTTCACTATCGGCCCCGAACGATCACAAAAGCAAGAGACTGGGGCGCTTTATTATTCCATATCCGTAGCGTGATGGCGACCTCGCCTATAAAAACTTGATTGATTTTGAAACCTCAATAGGTGCTGCCTCTTGCTTTTTATTTCCAACGAGGTCGCTAAATTAGATTCTAAAGTGAGGATATTTGATCCGAGACGATAAGAGCTTTCGAAAGCTCGTGCACCGAAATGCATCAAATGCATGTGACGAAAAATATAAAAATATCCGAAGCGTTGCATCGAAAAACCCACTTTCTTGTTTTGCATACATTTTGCTCTTCCCCGTTTGCAGACACCTGCTGAAGTAAACAGAAATTATGGTAACCATTTTTATTGATCGGAGAGCACTCACGGTTTAAATCGAAATTTACATGTTTTTTCGATATTTTACCTACTTATCTATTAGAATTCTATGCACTCCGTCCAAAGATACATATTTCTCCCCGTTGCATTGTGAATGTTCCGGGCAGATGCTTCTTGTTACTATTCAAACACTTATTTCCATTTCCGGTCTTTGCATATTTCATATATCATATTACTTCAGATGTTCATGCATTCAGAACATTCAACTACTTGTAACGTCCGTCAGTTGCAGTTTTTGCCCCATAAATGTAAAAACAAGCGGAAGTCGTCATAAATATGATTGTCACACTCGTTTCTGTTTGCAAAGCTTGCTACGACGAAATTTGCACTTAAGAGTTTACGCGATACAAAAGTAAAATGCTTTTAGGTTTTATGAAATTCGCCCAATTTTCTAGCAAATTTAACAGCTTGCCTGGAACGGAAATTTTGTGGCAATCATCACATGTTCTTGTAGGAAATGACAATTTTCTAGCACAATGCTATCCAATTTTTTGATAAATAAAAGATTTCTCTGTCGATAAACAGTTCGAGCAGCCAACACAAACTTATGATGAAAACGCTTTTTAAATTAAGAAATCACCAATATTTATAGTATATTTCTTGTACACAGGGTTTCCCAAGAGACCTTAGTCCAGGCAAAATATGTAAGAAATTATCTGAATAGTTTTCCTAAAAATTTAAATTGTATTATTGTTATACGCTACTACTAGTGACTATTAGTCAAAATAACGATAATTTTATCTTTAAAAAGCGCTTATGTCAACTTTGACACGATCTTTACTAATGTGGGTCACCGGTGACTTACAATTTGATTATTAGAACACCTACGTAGGTCACCGGTGACCTATATAATTTAATTTTTGTAATTTGATAAATGGACCAAATTCTAATGGTAATACTAAGATGTTGCTCATACGACAACAGTCCAGTTGGTTGCCTACAAAATAGGGGTAAACAAACATTTCAAGCTTAGTTTAGCTATATAACACGAACAGTGCGTGACAATAAGCTACATGTGCTCTAAGAGGTGCCATAATTTGCCACTTCAACCACGACAAATCTCGTATTTAATTAGAGGGCGGCCAGCGGTATTCGTCACGTAGCAGGACGTCATACCATATTATGTAAAGAAATTTGCTAAGATATACAATATATTTTTACGATGTAGGTACTATACAGCGTGATTCACTGGAGAGTATGAGCTTACCGTTCGGAAAATAGGCAACCCAAAATACATATCAGTACGTTTATTGGCGGTATTATGAATCAGAGACACTTGTTTGGTACGCTTGACAGATTACTGGCTTGAGTAAAGCTCATTCAACTCAAACAACGTTTGAACAACACGATTTGTGGAAACATTTAAACTTAGATATTTATAAATAAGACTGCTGTTTCGTTCATACTTACTTTATTTAAAAGTTGAGTAGAATAAAATACCAAACATACCAAACACATATCTCTTGTTCGTAATAACGTCCATTTAGATATTGCAGTACCTTGTGATATGTGTTTTGGGTTGCCTATTTTTTCGAATGGTAGGATCATGCCCTTCTATGAATTACCCGGTATATTTTATTCAAAATATAATTTACTATTCAAATGTTTGAGAACTTCTTGAACCGCAGTAAAAAAACTAGGGTTTGGAAATAATTTAAATTTCTTATATTAAATTACCAGATTGTAGGCTTTATTAGTTTATGGGAAGTATTGATAGATGACGCAAATTGTGTATTTCTTCCTACTGATTTTTACTGTAGCTGTATTTGCAAAGGTTGCTAAGGGCACGATGTCACAAATTTAGTTACAAATGGCGGGGGAGGGGTTGCACCATGAACCAGTGTGCGATTGTTGTTACTAGTACATTTATTCAACAAAGCTTTGTTTTTGATACTGAATTCGAGTAATAACAATGTGTTGTTTAGTAAGCTTATACGCGCTTTTGTGTTTCATATCAACAGGCATATTGTATTTGCTCGTGTTATCCCTTTTAATTATTGGAAATATTGAATTATTGATTTGTATAATTATTATTTGTCTGATTTGTCGCATAATTCCGGGTTTGGATATTTACAACTAACGCAATTTTTGCACAAGGTAAATTTTGCCAGATTTACCTGCACTATTACGTCGGTATAAAAGTGTGCTTCAAAGCCTATATTCAAAAGTGTTACACAAATTGAAAAATAATTAGTTTGAGTGCTAAAAATATCCCTGCCATAGATTAATAATAATATCGCCAATAGTTGGGCATAAACTAAAAATAAAATAATAATTGTTTCAAAAGGACGAAAGGAAGAAAAAGACCCTTATAATATACGGAAGGAAATAGAGAAACAAACGTATTTAGAGGTATGAACAATTTCAACATAGCGCAATTGAACGTGAAATGACTTAAAGCAGGCCTTTTTTAATTTACTGGCATTTCGCCATATTATTTAGCCTATATAATTTGCAAATATGCTACCAAATGCGAGAATTATGTTAAAATGGTCTTTCAAAAATTGATAATATGAAATAACGAAGCCATAAACATTTTAAGCTTGATATGACCATGGCTAACTTAAGCTCGAAAACTGAATTTAGTATTACAATATGGCCAAGAAATATTATAAAGGTTGACCCTAATGAAAACAAACCGACCGTCTTTACTTAAATCATATTGTTTATAACCTTGTATACAATATTATTTGACAGTTATCAAAGCAATATTGTATTACAGAAAGGAAACTGAAGAAGTTCTTCTTATCTGATGAACCTGAACTTTTAGATTTCCTAACATACCGGTAAGGGTTCTTTATAAAGTAATCCAAGATGTTTCAATGCTTAAGTAGTGGTATATACTATCCCTTGCGGTGTATCTACATCGCATTACAATTTTTTGTTTCCTTGTGTATAAAAGAAGATTGTTTAATCCAAATATAGAATTCCACAGTCGAAAATAAATTAAAATAATGCACCGAATATACTTTGTTTTTCTTAAAAAAAACATGTTCTGTAGTACTTAATAAACAGAACTACAATCCATTATAACCAAGAAACATAATTAAACGCAGATATAAACTATATGGTATGTCTACTAACTTATAAACCATTTAAAAATATTTCTCTGAATGTAACCTTTTGACTTAAAAAATATTGTGTGTGTTTAATAAATAAGTTTTTAATGTAAAGAAAACCGTGTGATATGTTCAGTGCATTTTTAAACCACTTACTGATTTTCGTTCTATGGCATTCATTATTTAGATTTTCTTCTCATTCACACACTACCTCCCCCCGCCCCCCAGGAACCGTTTTCGCATTACTTCAGGGGGGTGCGGGAGTCCCTTATATACTATCCATTCATGTAACTTGCACCTTAAACTTAACTAAGTGAAATATGGTCATCCCCTCAGCCGCGGTCCCGCGGCCAACCGAACCGCATTTCACTGTGACCTCAACTGACAGTGCGTGTTTGAACTGCCCCATCGAGGTCCCTGTCATCATTTAGATTTCGAATTCTTAATTCACAATACAATGTACGCCGCTTAATATAATCACATCGGGACGCGGGGATTTTGATAACAATTATCAATTTACAATAATAAACAGTGAAACCATACTCCCGTTGCAACAAACGATATTTTCCTTCTTGGTTTCATTCAAAGTTCTCCTATTTTCTGGCGCATCGACGAGCCATCTACAAGTGCGCCATGTTCATGTGAATTCCACTTGATCATCTTTCCCAGTGCGATTTCTTGTAACGTTTTGTCATTTTTCTTTGCAGCGTCTTTTATTTTAAAGTTTTACTTATTTTTTAATTGAGCGCAAAAGTGGCTGTGAAATGTTTAATTGTGTTGTTGCATTCCACTGGTTTATTTTCGGAAACTTACCATCCATTCTAAACTATTAATGTTTTCCTTTAAAGGTAAGATCAAATCTATTTTTTATGTTAGCCATTGCAAAGGGTTACAATAAAACTGACTTAGCTGCTGCCAACCAGCCTGCAGGCTGTCAACTTACGCGTGAGAAACAGAGAGAAAGAGAGACCCTCTACCCCTCTAGTTGGAAAAATACACACAAAAAATATATGCAAACATGGTTATTACTCGTTGACGAAAACAGTACTAAGAAAATGATGATAATATAAACCGAAGTGATGATTACTATAAATGATGTTTTTCCTATGTAGTCGTGTACGTCCTGCCCGTTCTTCGCGAATGTGATAACAGTACCCGAATGATACATTATCCGTGATTTCAATAAGCGGCGTCCACTGTACATGGAAATAAAAATTGCACTATATCGATAGTTAGATATGTAAACAACTATTTATTAGACATGTTGAGAGGACTTGCAAAGGATTGTTACAAGTATGTCTAGCATTCCAGCCATCAACTTTTACCAACTACAAAAGAATACAAGTGATACGAAGATCCTGTTTAGAGCAAAATTATTGTAGTAACTGAACTTTGCCATGTCAATTGTCAAGTAATTGTACTGAAGATTATAAGCAATCTGACTTAAGTTTGCTTTTCCATGAGTTACCTTCGAAAATAATAATAGTTTCCTTTCATACAGCCTTTGGAAGACTAGCAGGTACTGCTACTAGTTTAATCGAAAATTTTGTTTATTATATTGTATACAAAATATATAATTTATGGAAGCTAATTTTATAGCATCAAAAGCCAGACTAAAAGTAGTCTATTCTCCATTTCCCCCAGGCAAAGTTTTTAATTTATATGTAAAGCATTGATATTATTTTATTCCAAAGATAACACGCAAGCAAGGATTTTGTACAACCTGCACTCTTCCTACGCATTTTCTAGAAAGTCAATATCTAACACCAGCAAAAAATAACTTGAGAAAGGCCAAGAAAATAACGAAGTATAATTTTTAGATCATAGAGAAACGAATTTCGCTCAATGGAAGTGAGTTATAGCCACAACGCGTTATACGTTTTGTGATTTGGGTTAGGTTAGTTTACCGCTAGTTTTCTAAACGGACGTTTAGTATAACTTTTAGTATGATTACCTACCTTAGATTAATATTCGTATTTAAGCCCATACTTTTAGCTACTTTAGCAAATCCCAATTTTAATATTTATTGAAAGATAAACATCTTCTCCAGGTTGTGAAGCACCAAAAAGCAAAACATTTGATTTTAGGTATTTATATTTCAAAAATGTTGGACAATGTAGCTTAGAGAAGGATATTTATTTGTATTGTTATTAGCATAAACAACATTTTATTTACAAAAGAGGTAACGTAGCTAATGTATAATTAACGTACAGATAGTAATTGCTGATTTTTTAAATTAGATGTATAGATATGAAACAAGAAAGCACCTACGGTATATCCCTGCGGTGCACCATACTTTAATCTCCATTGAGTAGGAACAAGTACATGTACTAGTAACGATTGGAATCTTCATTTTACGTAATTAGACGAAAACTGAACCAATTTATTAACGAAACCAATTAAACGTAATACTAATAACAGCATGTTGCAATTATTCTATCTAAAGCTATAAAAAAATCTAAAACATTCAGTACCGCATACTTACTATTATCTATCGAGACGAGCTACAAAAATGTAATGAAATTGGACTGCAGCACAAGTAAATGTATTGCGCTTTAGATCTATATTATTGCAATTTCCATAATGACAGTGGAATTCTATCTGCCGGATTAAAATCGTTGAAACGCGATGCATTCCATATTATACGCTACAATTTTCTTCCAATTTACAACTCTCTATTCCGTTTTTTGTAGCTGAAGAGGATCAAAGATGAACTTGAAATGTTCACTTTTATAAGGAAATTCTTAGCAGTTTTATAATTGCAATAAGAAAAAAGAAAAAATGTAATTTCACCAAGTGAAGAGCTCCGCGTATGATACGTATAAAATGCGTATTTTTAAACTTTTTATCTCATTGCCAAAGGGCGTTGAATTTTGCTCCTTTTCATGCTATAACTCCGGAACCAGTCGGACTAGGGGAATAGCGAAGTAGTATTTTAGGTAGGGCGCCTCGAGCACTAGCAAAAACCACAAGAGAATTCACGGACTGAAATCCTCGGCGAGCGTTACAAGCAAAACTGTACTCTTTGCAGGATTGTATGTAAAAATTTCCACATATGTGTAGGGTATTTATTAATAAATAGAGCACTGAAGCCATCTGAATAGAAAGTTAATGTAACTACTAGACAGTTTGTAACTGACTATTAGTTAAGTTTTTATTAATTAATTCATAAAAATCAAATATTATTAGATATTATTTGTAAATTTTATACCTTTTACTAGAAGTTACCTTTTTATTAAATTTAAATATCTTAGATTCTTGAATATAGTCCTTATATTTTTTATTTTAATATCGAAAACAATGATGAGAGTTTGTAATCTTAAAAATTAAGCCTTCTACGTAACGACATAGCACTTACTTTTTCTAGAGGCAGTTGTTCTATTAGTAATACTGTTTGGTTTGTTCATGATAACAGTAATGTATAATGACATGGCGTCTTTCTGAGATTAATGATTTTGTGTTGTGTTCGAGTTTTTTTGGTCACAAATTTCTCCTTAGATATTTGGATCAATTGTACCGAATTTTCAATATCAACTACTTCCCGAATACAAACTAGGAAATACCACCAATGACGTGTCCAGCGCACGCGGACACCAACTTTAATATTAGTACAGACATTTCGCTAACAATAATTTACAGAATCTGATCTTCCATTTTACTCTCCCTTATGAATTCCATACTCGGATTCTTGCGCAATAAATATAATCCTTATATTTTTAATTTTCAATATCGAAACAATTATTAGACTCTATAATTTTAAAAATTAAACTTTTTGCATGACGACATAGTACTTTTTTCTAGAAGCAGTTGTTCTATTGGCAATATTTTATAGTTGGTTCATGGTAGTAGGAATCTATAATGATATGGTGTCTTTCTGAGATTAATTATTTTGTGTTTTGTTCGAGTTTTTATACTCACAAATTCCTCATTCGATATTTGTACCGAATCTTCAATATCAACTTCCTGAATACAAATTAGTAAATACCACCAATGACGTGTTCAGTGCACGCGGACACAAAACTTTAATAATATTAGTAAAGGCATTTCTCTAGAAATAACCTACAGAATCTAACCTTCTATTTTACTCTCTCTTATGAACTCCAGACTTGCAAGGTAGAAGGCTAATACGCTGACCGAATTGACTAGAATTCCCTTACCGTATTTGGGATCAGATTACTGTATAGATACAATAATTGCCACAGGATTGGCAACACGTTTTAAAAGCTGTCAAAAAACTGACACTTCTAAAGATTGTAAAAATTACAAATGTTCAAATAAAACTATTTAAGTAAGAGAAGCCATGCTATATTTTAGTTACTGAAACTTGGTACACCGAAACGCGTATACATCTTTGAAAACTCTGTAGCCACTAGCTAGGTTTACATAAATGTTTCGTCTAGACTCTAGAACATAGACTTCACAGTTCTGAGTGGATTCTGTGTTAGCATTGTTATTTTCAGTGACTGATATCTAATTTTCCATGTTGATTTAACCTAGAGCTTTCCCACTGTAAACATTTTCGTGCTTCGTCGTTGTGGCAACAGCAAACATTATTTCTTCCACTGAACGCCGTTTGCTTGATCAACAATAAAGATAGACAGATCGGTATTAACGATATTATGATTTGCAAAAAACTCTCATTTCCTTGATCCTTGACAGAATTCCTCGATGATGATAATGATTGCGAGACTAAAAGAAAAATATGGAGAAAATAAATAACTAAAATGAAATAAATACACATTTAAAGAAAGGCAAATGGATAACATGTGGAAATTACATGTTTTTATTTCTGGAGAAATGGTAGAAACCTATGACAAAAGAGGTAAAAATACCAACTACATACGTGTATATTACTTAGCACAACTCTCACATAGGAAATTACTAGTAATTAATGCGGATGCTGTAGACAGCAGCAAGCCTACAGAAGGCACTCGAACCTTTGCGAAACTTTTCAGCAAGAACTCGATTCGTTACCGCTCGACAACGAACTCATTATAATGAGAAACATAAATGCAATAATTGGGGAAAAAAGGAAAACTACACTTCAATGAAGACACCGTCAAGGATAACGATGACATTTTAATTGAGTTCTGTGCAGGAAATAACATAAGAATCAAAAAAACCTTCTTTTACTACACGTTGAGCTATAAATACACTTAATCGAATACCAAAGGGAGTAATCCGTCATAGATCATGTTATAGGTAACAGAGAAATGCACTTGAATCAAATATACCCTCAAAGGAAACGCCAGGAGTTATAAGAGGCAATAAACATTAAACAACTAATAAATTTGAGCACACTCCTATGAGAACCAGAACTATCATAGTACGTTATAGAAGAAAACGGCATAATAGCTACAGACACAATTGAAAAGGGTTAGAATAAAATAAAGGAACATCATGAACGGCGTCGCGGATATGATTGGAACAAACCAAAGAAACTCAAAATCAATTATAATATATTTATGTATTTGTAATATGTGAAACAACGAACGTACGTGAAAAATTGAGCGTATATGCAACGGCACCAAACAAATTACATAAAATCTAAGTTACACCGGCAAAAGATATGGAACATGATCTACATGGATCACTGAAACATATAAGGAAGATGTTGAAGAACAGAAACCAGCCCATAAACAAATATTAACGAACAACAAACTTTATAAAAATGTATGCAAAACATAACGTATGTAACGAAAGTTTTGAGACAAATTTCATAACTAATTGGCATCACTTGGAAAGGGTTCAATCTAGTTGCTATTGCTGGGAGTTTAATCAAGTAGGTCTTGTCAACATCAATATTGACAGTTGCTGTAGAAAAACTTTTGTGTCATGGCGTACAAAATTGAAATCCGAAAAACCGTCTATAATTTAGTTGGCCAAATGCCAAAAGCGGCTATTGTAAACATGTTTCAAGGACCTAATATCTCCCGTGCAACAATTTACCGAACAATAAGGGAATGTGAGGAAGGAATACCTTGTGTGAATTTACCAAAAAGCGGAAGGCCTCGGGTGTTGACAGATGTCAGAGCTGGTAGGCTGAGGGAAAGTGCAGAAGAACAAGTTGGTATGTCCACAAGAAGATTAGCAAGGCGCTATAGAGTTTCACACATGGCTGTACATCGGGAACTTAAGAGAAGTGGAATGTCATATAGAAAACGAAAGAAATGCCCAAAATACACAGCTGCGCAGTTGCAACGAATTCCACGGTGTTGCCGAGCACTAAGGGTTCGACATTTTGCAAACAAGGTCATCGTTTTAGATGACGAAAAATATTTTACTTTATCGAACTCTGAGATAAAGGGTAATGATGGATTCTACACCGAAGATTTCAATGCAGCCCCGGACAATGTAAAATATAAAAGAAAAGCTAAATTTGAAGATAAAATTCTAGTGTGGTGCGCCATTTCTCCGGCAGGTGCATCGCAGCCATATGTAGGACATGTCAGAGGAGAAGCCATCACTGCAGGTCTTTATATACAAAGATGTTTGCCTAAACTGTTACGATTTATAGACGAACATCACAATAATGATGACATTATGTTCTGGCCTGATCTGGCTTCTTGCCACTATGCCAGGGAAACTAAAGAATGGTTGCAAGCCAATAATATTCCATTTGTACCCAAAGAAGATAATCCACCTAATGTTCCCCAAGCAAGACCCATAGAAGAATTTTGGGCCTTATTAAGCAGGAAAGTTTACGACAATGGATGGGAGGCCGAAAACGAAGAAGAATTACGAAGGAGAATTTACCAAAAGATTCGGGAAATCGATGTGGTCACCATCCAATCACTTATGCGACACTTAAGAACAAAGTTGCGAAGGATTGAAGATCAAGGGCCGCTAGCTGCATTATAGTAAATTGTTATTGTTAAGAAATGATGTTCAGTTGTTTTTTTTTAAACTTTAATTAAAGTTAAAAATTTTCATAAATGGTAGTATTTTAATTTTTGTCTCAAAACTTTCGTTACATACGTTATTCAAAAATATATTAATCGTAATAATTACATTCACAGGAGGTTCTCAAAACGAATAGCATCAGACACCTGACTGAAAATAATAGCGAAGTATCTTTGGAAGATGTGACAGCAGCAATAGAAAACTAGGCATCTGCAATATTCAAAACGAACTGATAAAGTACTATGGTAAGTCCCACCGATAGATCAATTTCTTGTGATAGGTAAGGAATTGAAGTTTGTGCTTCATTTTCCGATCAGTATGGATGCTCGTCCACTGCCACTCCTTCATAACCCACTTTCTGTTTCACGGAATAGTTTGATACATCGTCTTTGCAAGTCAACCACGGCTTCTAAAAATTCTTGTTAGTGTTCTTCCCTGTATCTTGGGATTGAATACATTTAAACCCTGTCAGATTATGTTCATTTGATAAAATAAGATGCCCACTATAAAGCATTTTCTGATCTAAAGTAAATACGGTTAACACTTGCCACATTTACACAATCATCTACGGTTTGCATGACCATCAAGCTGTTTGTTAACACAACTGTATCATCAGCATATATTAGATTATTTATAGCTACCCCGTTGATGATAAACACTCATAAGTCTGTTATGAAAAGCTTCGTCAAAAAGATTTAGCGATCTTTCATCCCTTACTCTTCAGGACAGGCACTAAAGTTATATTTCTGTCTTGCTTGTACCGACCGTCTTGCCTCTACATACATATATCCTTCTTCTGATGATCAGATTGAGTTATCAGTCTCGCAACGCAAGACTTACCATTAGTATACTTGTGTATCAGTTGTATAAAGTATTTGCTTTGTAGGTCTAACTAACGCCTTATCTATTTTAGTTGTGCTTTCTTTATTCATATATTTATTGTTCTACTCTAAATCTCATAGACTTCCAAGTATTGCAAATGATTTCGGTGGGCTCTCTGTGGCTCGACAGTTCTACGGTCCCAAGTATTCGAGTAATTCGACCGAACCTTTCGTTAGATCTGGAAACGTTTGCAAGGTAGCCGAAGTCACAATGATACAGAAGCCAGGAAAACCGTCGAATGAAACAGCAGCATATCGGCCCATCTCGCACTTAAAGATAATTTCAAAGTTATTTGGAAAACTATTACTCAAAAAGCTCAAACTAATAATAGAAAGAAAAGAACTGATACCAACACACCAGTTTGGATTCAGAAACCAATATTCAACTGTAGAACAAGTATATATGGTAATAAATACCATAGAGAAAAGTCTTGAGGAGAAAAAAATCTGCTCGGCGATTTTCTTAGATATTGCCCAGGCTTTTGATAAATATGGCATCAAGGACTAAATCATAAATTAGAAAAAAATCTACTCAAACAATGTGCTGAATTTCTTAAGTCTTACATGGCAAACAGGCTATTCAGGATCAAGCTAGAAGAGAAATACTACGACTTATACAAAATTAAGGCAGGGGCACCACAAGGCAATGTACTGGGGCCAATACTATACCTATTGTACACCAATGACATCCCTTTAACCAACGAGATACCAATAGCCATGTTCGCAGACGACACTGCAATACCAGCGGTAGGCAAAGGAACTAAAAAAACGGCAGAAACATTAGAACGAGCTACAAACCAGGTGGAGAGATGGACAAAACGATGGAGAATAAAATTAAACAAAAGCAAGTCAGTGCATATCAACTTCCTGAGCAAGAAGGATGATTACATGCCAGTGACATTCAACAACAGCATCATATCGCTTGCTAATACAGCTTGAAATGAACTTGGATGCCAAACTGCGATGGAAAGAGCATATAAAGAAAAAACATGTACTGGCTACTGGGAAGAAATTCACAACTTGCAATACATAACAAGTTTTTCGGTACAATCAAGTTTTAAAACTAGTATGGAGACACGATTACCAACTTTGCGGCTGTGCCAACAAAACTAACATCAAAGAAATTCAAAATTTCCAAAACAAAGTGCAGAGTAATATCGTAGATGTAACCTAGAAACAGTGATATCCACGGGGGTCTAGGAATAAAAACCGTGACGGAGGAAATAAAGGAACTTGCCCAGAAGCAGGAGATCAGGCTTCATCGCCATGTAAACGTCGAGGAAATCCAACTCTTTAACAATACCGATCTAGTGAGAAGGCTTAAGAGGACCAAACCATTTGAGCTAGTGTAAAAAGACGTGAAAGTGTCAATGAAAAAAGCAGAGCAAAATTTAAGTGGTAACATACAAAAAAAGTGTTGGAAGACAGAACTGGGAGGGTACTAGTGGGTGAATTCTTAGCATAACCATTTAGTTAATGGAAGATAGATAAAAATTACTGGTTAGTGTTGTTTTAGGCTAGTTACGCTGTAACACCTTATAAAAAAATATGTCAAGGCATGCAAACTAACAAAGCAATTTGCGTATGCAAAAGAAAGAGAAAACCACGGTCAGTTTCACTATAGTTTTTGAAAACTTTACAAGTACTTGGGATGGAAGAGTAACGAACAGAGCGACAACAGCATGGAAATAAAAAGTCGAAGCTGTTGTGTGAACGCAATCTACAATTGCAATTGAGAATAGGGATAGTAATAATAATAATAGTGTTTGTACCAAATCAAAAATAAATCCATAAAACAATAATTACAATAATTAAGTATAGATATATAAACATATACAAATAAACTATGACTCGCAAAGTTAACAACTGTAGGTGGGTAATTAGTATTATTAGCAATATCAAGAAGATGTATTATTATTATCATTATTATCATTATTATTCTTATTATTATTATTATTATTAGTGGAAATATACACCATGAGAATGATCCTTATGGAAATGTAGAAATATTTTCTCTCTGTATATTATATAAGTATTCTTTAAGCTCCTGTTTGAATATTTTAGAGCTATTGAAGATTTTTAATGTATTTAGTAATGAATTGCAAAAAGATAGTCCAAGGTAAGAATATTCTCTCTGGCCGACAGCCTTTAGAAGTAAGGGAGTTCAGCAATTTAAAAGTATTGATCTAGTACTCGTATTATACAGATGCTCAATACTCATTATATTTGTATTTTTAAAATAGCGAAATACCACAAATTGAAAGTATAGCGGCCTAGGATCGATAATTCTTGCCTCGTTGTATAGACATTTAGAAGGGTAGGTTATATCCTTAGAGAACAGAATTCTCAGAAACTCTTCTTGTATTACTTCCCGTTTTTTAAATGTTCGTAGGCAGCACTACCTTTCGTTTTTTATCTTTACGGTGAATTGTTCTTTACAATAGGTAAATCTACAATATTAGTAACTTTTCCAGTAATTATTTGAGCCATATCATTTGAAGATTCTGCATTATAGAGATCCTACCATTTAACTTTTCCCATATTGACCTAAGAGTCAATTGAATTTTGTTTATTTTAAGTGGAATATGATCTAAATGCAGTATAGTGAATATGTGAAAATGGTCAGTAATTTTCGTCTTTATAACTGCAGAAATGTTATTGCCCAAACTTGAATATCGATTAGTTTTTACAAAAATGTGGTCAAGGCACGGGAAATATGGTCACAGCCCACTTGCTCGCCTACCGTTTGCTCGTCGGTCTCTTTGCTCGCCATGCCGATTACTCGTCGGACAGATGCTCGACAAGCAATTTATTCTTAAAATAAAAGATTATCTGTAGGCGCTTAGTATAATATGCTGTTGGTAATTCTGAAAATACTTCAATTTTTCCTAATAAGATTAAGGAGAAGCGTATCTGATTTTTGTGTTGTATATAGTTTTAATTATTTTTAATTAATAACTTCACAAAACATTGTTAAAATTGCATTAGTGATATAGAAACAGCATTTTATGTTTCCAAAAATTTTAATTAACTATTATCCGATCACACCATTTCGTTGTAAAGGAAAATAATTTTATTAGTTATCACACTTAACAGCTAGGTTATATGCAAAACCATTTTTTTTTAAATCTCAATGTTTATAAAGAATAAACATCGATTGTTTGCGGGCTTTTATAACAAAAACCAAAAATAATATTTTTTTGAAAATTGAAAAATCACCACTTTTACAATTCTGCCAACCATCCTCTACAGTCTAGAGCAAGCTTATGCCATGCAAACAGAAGAAAAGAAGATAGGAAGACCATGCTACACGTGTAATATACCATTGGAGAGGGACATCCAAAACACCGGCATACCAAAAGAGACATGGGAGGACTGGGCACGAAGAAAAGAGGATATCCGAAGAGAAGTAAGAAGAGTATATGCACTGATTGAAGAATTCGATCAAGATTCGACTGAAGACGAACAGGATAACGAAGAAGAAGAAGCAGTAAGAGGGTGAGGAAGGGGAAAACAAAGGAGAAGGAACGAAACAAGTACCAGTGGGAAATAAAACGTTGGACTCAGAGCCGACAACTGCAGAGGGGAAGGCTGGAAAAGAAGGAAGAGGAATCGAGAGTCGACATTAAAATTAAGTGGAAAAATGCGATTTAGGGTTAATATTAGGATACTAGTTATTAGGAAACTAAGATAGGTGGAAACTATTACCTTAGAACAATAGATAGATAAGAGATACGAACAATGGGAAACTTTGATACCAAAGTTTATTAGGGTCAAATGCATAATCGCATAACGGCCCCCGGTACGTACTCAGAATTCCATTGATGCGCAGCTTACTAACTACCCGGTGTTACAGCAGCAGGGCCTTGCGGTGTACATTACAGGCATGCTAACGCGGTGCAACACCCCCCCCAGATTCCACCCTATCCCATAAAATCCTTCCCACCTTATTGGCATGCGGTGGGCCTAGCGTAATCCAGAAGTGACCCTCGAGCCAGCTCCATGTCAGATGATGATGATGATGAATTGAAAAGTCACCATTTTTACAATTGATTTACTCTCCAAACATGTTATGTTTATTATTATTATTATTCATCATCATCATCTGACATGGAGCTGAATATTTTTATTATTTTTTAAATTATTGTATTAGTTGAGGGCTATTGAGAAACTTCAAAGTTTATGTCAACTGGATTAACAACTTTTGAGGACATTACACCCAAAAATATTCAAAAAATTGTAACATCTTAATTTTTAAATTAGAGAGTGTAGTAAAAAATCATTGGATTTCTTTGAGCGTTTCAGTATCAAAATTTAAAAAAATATCAAATTTCCCCTTCCGCTTCCAATTTTTAATAAATCTCTAATTTGAATATGGCACCAGCTGTTTCAACGGTATTCATGACCACAAACGCGTAAATACACATGTAACAACAACTTAGGATTCTTGGTGTATAAACGAATATTTCTATAAATCTCAATATATGTCTTAAACGAATGAGTACTCCCCCTATACATTTGGTATTGAAAATAAAAGTAAAAATTTTGCTTATGAAGCAAAAGACATGTCAAATTATTTTACAAACGAAAGTGCCTAACAAAATCCAAACGCTGGTTCTTCTGCGTTGCTGCAGTTATACTTAGCACGTAGAAGTGCGAGAATAGTTGGCTGTAGAATAAACGGATTGCGAGCATCTTTTTCAGCGGGAAAACGGCAAGCGAGCAATCGGTGGCAAGCAAATGACGGCGAGCAAATGACCTAAACTCTATTTGTTGAGCATTGAGCTAGAACGTAAACAAACGTTTGACAGGTACGTTGATTTACTGGATGTACGAGGTCTGATCAAAATGTATCCAGAACGGATTCATAAGTTTGCAATGACTGAATACTGAAGGATGTGGTTTTGCATAAAGGGACTTTGGCATCTATTACATATGTACTGTGAACCACATTGGCCTTGCTCAGTCGGTGGTTTCACAGTAATGTTTTTTGGTGACGTATGTGTAACTGTTTGGCGCATTTGTCATGCCTGAAAAAAGTGATCAACGAATTTGTATCAGATTTTATCAAAAACTTAGAGACACTTGCAAAAATATATATTTAAAGTTACAGAACGTCTATGGGGAAGATTGTATGAGCCGTGCACAAATTTACGAGTGCTTTAAAATGCTTTGAAAATGGCCGCAAAAGTGCTCAGAGTGATCCGCGTTCTGGAAGACCTACAACCAGCAAAAGTGAAAAAAGTATTGAAGCTGTGCGGGAAAATCGGCGAATCACTATTCGTGAGTTCTCTTCAGACCTATACATTAGTTTCGGTTAAGTTCAATCAATTCTTACGAACGATTTGGATATGAGACGCGTCTCAGCCAAATTTGTACCAAAACTCCTCACAGTTGAGGAAAAACATGCCCGTGTTTCAGCTGCTCCTGAATTGCTTGAGTGTGTCAAAAACGACGAAAACTTTGTAAAAACAACCGTAACTGGCGACGAAACGTGGGTTTATGGGTACAATCCCGAAACTAAGGCCCAATATTCGCAGTGGAAGACTCCAAAGTCTCGCAGACTTTTTTTTACATTACAAAGGAATTGTGCATCATGAATACGCTCCATCGGGCCAGACATTCAACAAGGAGTATTACTGCCAAGTTCTGCGATGTTTGACGGACGCAGTTCGTCGGAAAAGGCCGAACTTGCATGAGAATGACGACTGGCAATTGCATCATCACAATGCCCCTGCTTGCGCATCGCAACTTGTGCAGCAGTTTCTTGCTAAGCTCCGTATTCCACAGGTTCGTCAGCCACCCTATTCGCCAGATCTTGCTCCCAACGACTTTTTTATATTCCCGAAAAACAAATTCCATTTGAAAGGAAACATATTTCAAAACATTGAGGAGATACAGCAGAACACGACGAAGCAGCTGCTCGCTATTTCAGAAGAAGAATTTAAAAAGTGTTTCGAGCAGTGGCAGCAACTTTGGATTAAGTGTGTGGCTTCGGAAGGGGATTACTTTGAAGGCGATTAAATATTAATTTCATAAATCTTGTAATTTCTTTTTAAACAAAGCCATTCTGGATACATTTTGATCAGACCTCGTATATTTACGTAATATTCCTTGCGTTTCTAAATTAACTTTCCCGTCAGAATTCTTTTTTAGAAGAATTGGTGGTTCTGGAAAGAACCATTTTTTTAAGTAAAGGTGTTTTATGAACTTATCTGCTGTGTTTAACTAATGGCAAACTATTTACCGTTTAGTCAGAAGTAATTTTCCTTTAATGAGTCTTTTAATGGCATTCTTGTCATAATAAGACTATTACTTACGTAATGTGAAAATATTTAGAAATAGACATTTGTATACCTAATATTATTACCTAATATTATTTTCTGACTTCGGGAGATTTTGCAGAAGACACAGTTTTAGTATCCCGAAACTCGTTTAAAATTCTTTTTACTGTTGCAACACTAACACCCACTGTTTTAGCAACAAATTGTACAATATCAGTCAGTAAAATCTCAGGATTTTCTTCTAACGTCGAATTATACAATTTTACTATTAATTGTTATTCATTTAAAGTAGTAGGACGCCCCCTACGATTGCATGTTTCTGGAACAAATTGCTCCATTTTAGGAAAATAAGCACCAGGCACTATACAAACGCTCCGAAAACCGATAAGCACTGCTCAAAAAGCACACAAACTTAACCGGTAATTACGAGTGCAAAGTAAAGGTTTTGAGCGTCAATTACTCCTTAAGTAATGAGGCATTAGCGTTATCTAGCGTAGACCAATCACAGCGCGCGCTCGGGTGAGTCAAATACGTGCGTTTGTTGACGTTCTAGCTCAATACTCAACAAATATAGTTTAGAACAACGCAAATAGTGCGATGTGGTACATCTTCCCAATTTTCCTGTATGGAACAGAACTCTTGCAAGTGCAATGTGCAAGTAGATGGTAGTGTTCGAAATGTGGGTACACACGGGGGTTCTAAAGATACCATGAATTGACAAAGTAAATATTGCAGTGGTCCTCCGAAAATGTAAAAAACGCAAAGGTTCGACATACCATTGAAACTAGGACGACATAATACTTCGTCAGATAATGCGCAACATAAAGTAACAATCACTAGAATTGAACACCAGAAGGTATACTTCATGAATTAAAAACCTTAACACGCGTACAACAAAAGCACACAAACTTTGTTTTAAGCTGCCGTTTCTAAAATTGAAATAGCACTAACGATAGCCAACGTGGGATAGATGTGGAACCTAAAGAAGAAGTTGAAGATATGCCAAAAAAGGGTTCTATTCTCAGGTTATCATGTTTGGAACTGAACAACTTTATCTGCACATAACCGAAGTCGATGAAGGGGCGTCCCAATGAAGACGAGACAGACGAGCTATTTGAAAAATAAATAACAAGTTCAGTGTTTGGCTATATTTTGTCACAAAAGTAAAACTCTAAAAGTTGTGAAAAATAGACCACTTTAAAATCATCAGCCAGTAATAACCTGCAGTCGATAACCCAACTCTAAACTTTTATAACTCTCTGTGCAAACTTTTAGTAACTTTTAACTAATACAAAACTTTTTATAGGAAGTGAACGTTATTTGTTTTGAAGTTCCAAACTACTTGCGATAAACTCTCTGTGACACTTTGGACGAATACAAGCTGCAAACGAAAACCAACCCCCACAAACTTGACAGTCGCATCGG
>JABXWE010031114.1:0-13828 GCA_014611495.1 Limonius californicus
ACAAGATAAAAAACAATATCCTTTTAATATGTAGCCAAAAATAACATAGTCAAAACATAACATAGGATAATAACATAATTTAGAGTAAATAACATAGCAATATATATATATATATATAATCTCCGAATAAATTAGATAATAGTTTTTAAATATCCTGCAAAAAAAATAGATTCAATTATATAAAGCTCATATCTCTTAAAGTGCACGCAGAACTCCTTTACACAATAAAACTGTATATTAAAACCACCCGCACAACAATACTTCTATCCAAAAGCACTTGAACCAATCTAAATATTGGAAATTTCCACTGGTGTTATTCTCCGCATCCTATTAAGGAAATATAACGTCAAACGACCTACTTAAATATGTAATTATTTAAAATACTTCCTGAATTACCAAAACATTGTTCTACAGAAAATCCTCCAGCGAAATTTAATATTATGAACCTACACGGCCTTTCATTGCAAACCTTTAGTAGAACAATTAGTGGAATGTAAACAAAAACACAAATATGTACAATAGTCTATCTAGATCTAAACAATGCAATATTGTTATTTAGGTACACACCTAACATATCAATACTGCTCAATCAACTACCAACCAAAGCGTGCAGCGTAGTCCCCTGGTTCAGATATTTAATGATAAGTGATAAAAATAGCTTGTTTAATAAATATTAATTTATAAAAATGGTTCCAATTTAGTTTTCCACTGATTTTACTCGTTGATATCGGTGTATCAAGGGTTAACCCAGCAATTTTGTGGGTTTTCCTCTTCTTCTTCTTCTTTCTGCGGTGCGGGTTGACCCCGCGACACTCAGGCCTAAGGCCCATTGTGCATACCGCCGTTTAATTCTCATCTTTGAACAGGCCGGTGCCAGCCGCAAAGACTAGTACGTGGCTTATAGGAACGAGCCTTACGCCTCCGGTTCCAGGAAAGCTGCACCGAGGTGTTTGTGTCGTAGGGTCATAAGTCTGACGCACTGGCATAATATGTCCTGGGAAGATTCCTCATCTTCCCCACAAAGTCTGCAGGTCGGGTCATTTATGATGCCGATTCTGTGCAGATGTTTATTGAGGTGACGACAGTGTCCCTTTAGGACTCCTGTTACGATCCTAATTTGCTTCTTAATGAATTTTAGAAGTTCTTTGGATGTCGATAGCGATATCTCTCCAATAAAGAGTTTAGCTTGCCTAGGGCCCCACTGTAAAGACCATTCACGAAGGAACCGGGTCTTCGTTACTAGCCTTACATTGCAATATGGTATCCCAAGAATTGGCTCAGGTCCAGGCGGGTCCCCTTTGGAGCCCTGCCTAGCCAACTGATTCGCCTCTTCGGTACCGTCGATGTTGCTGTGACCTGGTACCCACAGCAACTTTACCGAGTTCTGCGTGCAGAGTCTCGACCGCGCCGCTCGGAATTCAGATACCAGCTCCGAGGACACCCTAAAAGAATTCAGGGCTAAGAGAGCGGCCTGGTTGTCCGAGCATATGTAAACATGTTTGTTGGTAAAACCTCTGTCGAGGGCTTTCATAAGCACATGCCAGGATGGTAAACATCTCGGCCTGGAATACGGTGTAGTACCTGCCCAGTGAGAACGAACGCCTCACTGTAGGTGATTCGCCGTAAACCCCCGCCCCTACGACAGCATCCGTCCTAGAGCCGTCTGTGAACCAGACAAGGCCCTTAGGAGTGAGGAGGTTATGGACTCGGGTATCCCAGTCCTCTCTAGAAGGGATGACCGTTTTATATGGTATGTTGAAGGAGAAGAAGGGTACCATTCGATCGCTCCTCATGCCTAGGGTATCGTGAGCCTCTGCCATAGTTGACAGGACCCGCGAGTGCCCCAGCATTCCCTCTACCTTTGTCCACTGCCCCCCACACTTAAACCTATAGGCCACCCTTCTACCCTCAGCCTCAATCATAAGACGAAGGGGCACGAGTCCGAGAAGGGCTTCCAACGCCGCTGTGTGTGCTGTTCGCATTGCTCCTGTCACTCCTAGACAATCCAGCCGTTGGAATTGGCCGAAGCATTTCTTTACGTTTGCTAAGGTGACCCGCGGCCACCATACCAGTGCGGCGTATGTAATGAGGGTCTTATCACCGCAGTGTACATTCCACATGATGACATTCGGTTTAAGCCCCCACGTGTTTCCAAAGATACGTCTACACATCGAAAAGGAGGCAGTTGCCATTTGTAATTGTCGTTCTGAGTGCTCCTTCCAGGTTTGGCGTCCAGGATAACTCCCAGATACGTAACTTTCCCGGTGGCACTTAGAGGAATTTCGAAGAATAGAGGGTCTATGAAGCCATCTATCTTCCTTTTCTTTGTGAATAGAATAAGTTCGGTTTTGTCAGGGTTTTCTTATAAAATATAATATTTTGGTGGATATACATATTCTGACGCCTCATCTATATTAAGCTTTAGCAGCAGAAACAACGGATAAGCCCTGAATAAAAAGGACGTAGTTCATGCTTAGCAAACCCTGATATTGTTTATTTATATAAAATACATCATTATGTTTTAATTTTCAAACATACTGTCTTACATTGATGATAAGCCCCAGCAGCATGTCAAATTGATATGAAATAGCCCAAACCTTAATAAATTTTGTAGCTACAGTTTAATAAAAATGAAATTATCGATTCAATTTTTTTTTAGGTAAGATACTGAGGGACATCGAATCTGATTTAGGTTTAGGTTAATTTTTTGGGATTGGTTATAAGCTCTAACAGCTAACATACTATATGGATATTGAATAAATTAAATTTAATGTAGGTGCAGTTTATAACTCAAGACTTATGGAAGTTCATCAAACAATATTGAATATAACGTTCCTAGTTCGTTGTTTATTGATAATAGCCTGGTCGATTGATTTTGGTATTTTCCTTGTACAATTTGCATGGTGATAAATGTCTCCTTTAGCATTGGTATTAAGTCGCAGCAGTAGAGCGAGAGCTACCATGACTAAATAAATAACGACTTGTTATATTATTTTGCTATCATATAAAATTTAACGATGGTATTAAGCCGTAGAAGCAGCGTCAGATCACTATTGAATAGATCAAGAGCTAATAATATGTTTTCAACTACTGAAAAGTGGAAACTGTTATTTATTTGATTACAGTGTAGAACTTTAGAGTATAATTATGTTTTCAAATTAACAAAATACTGTTTGGCTTTGGTTCTAAGCCTTCACAGCAGAAATAGGATTATACTGAACGCATTCATAACAAATAATAAGTATTTTACCATCTGAAAATAAAAATTTTAATATTTTTAGTTTTCAAGAAAATTGTGAGAGTTTGATCACATTTTCAGATTAATACAATTAGTCTTTGGCGTTGGTATAAATCTATAGGTGCAGAGATTAGTATGTGCTGAATAGATTAATAGTTAATAAAATGTATATAGCTCCAGGAATTCTGTACTATTTTATATTATAGGGTTATGTGCGCCAGTGTGATCCAGTAGCTACAGCACTGGGCTCCGGTGCGGAAGGTCGGGACTTCAAACCCTCACGCGATGCCTGGCGGGCCACCTACCAAGCCCTTTAAATAATTGGATACCTGCGTTCGATTAAACGAGGGGTAATAATGCGGTTGTCAAATGTGTGGTGCTCACCGTATCATTAATTTGGCACGCGACAACCAGGCCTAAGAGCAAGGATACGGGAGCTCTGACCTTTTACCTTGCAGGCCAAACCCCTTCATGGGGTGTAGAGCCTCACTATTATTATATTGTCATGTAAATTATGAAGCTTGATTAAGTTTTCAGACCAACAGGTTTACTCTTTGGCGTTGGTGTTAAGGATTAGTAGAAGAGATAGGCCTATACTGAAAATATCAATAGCGAATAAAATATTTGTAGTTCCCAAAATTTCCATTTAATCTACGTGTAAGATTTGGGGGTTCAATTATAATTTTCAGATTAACAGTTTTAGTCTTTGGCGCTGATCTTAAGCTGTAACAGTTAATGTAGTTCTACATTGAATACATCAATAATTCATAGCAATTAGGAGTTTGTAGTTCTCTTATATGTTGAAAATGTTCCTTTTTTTCTTCCATACATAATCTGGTAGTTTGGTTTAATTTACAGTCTTAAGTGGTCTACTCTTTGATGTTTGTACTAAGCCGTATCAGCAGATGTAGGTGTACTTTGACGTTAATACTACGCGGTAGCAGGAGCAATAAGTCTAAGTACATTTAATAGGTTCATAGCAATTAGGAGTTTGTAGTTCTCTTATAAGTTGAAATTGTTCCTTTTTTTCTTCCATACATAATCTGGTAGTTTGGTGTAATTTACAGTCTTAAGTGGTATACTCTTTGATGTTTGTACTAAGCCGTATCAGCAGCTGTAGGTCTACTTTGGTGTTAATACTACGCGGTAGCAGGAGCAATAAGTCTAAGTACATTTAATAGGTTCATAGCAATTAGGAGTTTGTAGTTCTCTTATAAGTTAAAATTGTTCATTTTTTTCTTCCATACATAATCTGGTAGTTTGGTTGAATTTACAGTCTTAAGTGGTCTACTCTTTGGTGTTTGTACTAAGCCGTATCAGCAGATGTAGGTGTACTTTGACGTTAATACTACGCGGTAGCAGGAGCAATAAGTCTAAGTACATTTAATAGGTTCATAGCAATTAGGAGTTTGTAGTTCTCTTGTAAGTTGAAACTGTTCCTTTTTTCTTCCACACATAATCTGGTAGTTTGGTTTAATTTACAGTCTTAAGTGGTCTACTCTTTGATGTTTGTACTAAGCCGTATCAGCAGATGTAGGTGTACTTTGACGTTAATACTACGCGGTAGCAGGAGCAATAAGTCTAAGTACATTTAATAGGTTCATAGCAATTAGGAGTTTGTAGTTCTCTTATAAGTTGAAATTGTTCCTTTTTTTCTTCCATACATAATCTGGTAGTTTGGTGTAATTTACAGTCTTAAGTGGTCTACTCTTTGATGTTTGTACTAAGCCGTATCAGCAGCTGTAGGTCTACTTTGGTGTTAATACTACGCGGTAGCAGGAGCAATAAGTCTAAGTACATTTAATAGGTTCATAGCAATTAGGAGTTTGTAGTTCTCTTATAAGTTAAAATTGTTCATTTTTTTCTTCCTACATAATCTGGTAGTTTGGTTGAATTTACAGTCTTAAGTGGTCTACTCTTTGGTGTTTGTACTAAGCCGTATCAGCAGATGTAGGTGTACTTTGACGTTAATACTACGCGGTAGCAGGAGCAATAAGTCTAAGTACATTTAATAGGTTCATAGCAATTAGGAGTTTGTAGTTCTCTTATAAGTTGAAATTGTTCCTTTTTTTCTTCCATACATAATCTGGTAGTTTGTTTAAATTTACAGTTCTTTAATGGTCTACATCTTTGATGTTTGTACTAAGCCGTATCAGCAAGATGTAGGTGGTACTTTGACGTTAATAACTACGCGGTAATGCAGGAGCAAATAATCTAAAGTACATTTATAGGTTCTCATAGCAAAATTAGAGTTTTTAGTTCTCTTATAAGTTAAAATTGTTCTTTTTTTCTTCTACTAATCTGTAGTTTGGTTGAATTTACAGTTCTTAAGTGGTCTCAGCTCTTTGGTGTTTGTAACTAAGCCGTATCAGCAATTGTAGGTGTACTTTGACGTTAATACTACGCGGTAGCAGGAGCAATAAGTCTAAGTACATTTAATAGGTTCATAGCAATTAGGAGTTTGTAGTTCTCTTATAAGTTGAAATTGTTCCTTTTTTTCTTCCATACATAATATGGTAGTTTGGTTTAATTTACAGTCTTAAGTGGTCTACTCTTTGGTGTTTGTACTAAGCCGTATCAGCAGATGTAGGTGTACTTTGACGTTAATACTACGCGGTAGCAGGAGCAATAAGTCTAAGTACATTTAATAGGTTCATAGCAATTAGGAGTTTGTAGTTCTCTTATAAGTTGAAATTGTTCCTTTTTTTCTTCCATACATAATATGGTAGTTTGGTTGAATTTACAGTCTTAAGTGGTCTACTCTTTGGTGTTTGTACTAAGCCGTATCAGCAGATGTAGGTGTACTTTGACGTTAATACTACGCGGTAGCAGCAGAAATAAGGCTAAATACATTGAATAGGTTAATAATAATAATTAGGAGTCTGTAGTTTTCATGAAATTTGAAATTGTCCTTTATTTTATTTTCATACATAATATAGTAGTTTGGTTGAATTTACAGACTATGGCGTCTGTTCTTTAGTGTCAGTACTATACAGTAGCAGCAGCAGGAAATCTTCATAGTTGCCAAAAGTTGAAATTGTTAATTAATTTAATGTTCATGTAAAATGTAAGTCTTCGTTTATGCTTTTGGGCGTTGGTGTTAAGTTTTATTAGCAGTAATAGATTAAGATTTAATTAAATCGTTTAAAGAAATCTTTCCATAATCTTCATTTATAGCTCTTAGAGGAAGATAAATACTAACTTTAAGGTAATGGTTGTAGTACAAACATTAAAAATTGAAATTTATATATGCGAGTCTCACCTTGTGATACTTTCTGCAAATGCAGACAATGCAACTGTTACTCCAAATCAGTGTCAGAGGATGTTTCAAAAGTACCTGCACGTAACTTCGCATAATTGCACCGACTTTATGCAACGGCATGTCACACATACTGCGCCAAACAAGAAGCTACGACCGTAAAACGCCTTGTCCCATTATCCCCCGGTTCATTTCAGGACACTATTAGATTTGTTGCGGTGTTTTAAAATCATTACGAGGCACGTGCTTAGAAAATATACACTCGCTTAACAAACACCTGTCGCCCGACATATCCTTAGGTTAACATGAAAATAACAAGCAACAAGCAGCTGAAGGATATAAAATCACAGTTTGGAGTTAAGCTGATTTAAGAAGCTCGCACTCGAAGCCGACTAGATTTTTATCTATTTTGCTGCAGCTGAAGTTGGAGAATTCCGTCTGGAAGCAAGACATTTAGATAACTCAATTCGTCTGTGAATTAGAACAATTTTCGGTGGGTCATGAACTAATGATGGATGACCGCATTTAAATTGTTATTTAATCCTACCTTAGGGAATAGGAATTGAAGATTTATTGTATTGTATTAAATCTAATACAAATTTATTGTACCTTGTGGTATGGTAAAACTTTGAGAAACAAGAGTTATCGCACGGGTACAATACCGAATCCAACGCCTCATAGGGGATGATATATATTATGACGAACGACCATATGGCATCATAAGAACTCGCATATTAATAGAATTGCATGTATGCAATATAGGATGTGGTGTTGGCACAGTTGGTAGAGCGGTCGCTTTCTGAACAAAATGTCGATTCTGACTTGGGTTCGACTCCCCTGCATTACCAAGTAGCGTGTAGATGTCTTGCTACGGCCAACTACACACAATTTCACAATCCGGCTCGCAACTGTGGGATCTGAATGCTAAAACCTTCTCTATAGTGTCTGTCGTTCACATTTGGAGTTAACCTGTAGGTCCCACGTGGTTCTACTTGAGCGATGAGGAGAAACATGTGGCAGAGAAGAAGCTGGTGTGCAGTAATGAAAAGATTGTGGATATTTTGTAAAATGTGTCCTGACCCACGGTTGTATGACATTATAATGCAACCATAAAATATCATGTATTTAAGGTATTTAACAACATTTTAGTTCACTAAAAAGTAATATTTTCGATACTTAAATATATCATAGCATCCTTCGTAGCCTGAAGTATGATAATCGAAAATTATTTTGCTATATTGTAGCGAGTCGTAATGATTACTCATACTTTTATGATATGGCAGAGCATCAGTGCAGGGTAGCAAAATAATAAATTAAGAGAACAAATGGATATGGAATAACGCTTAGATGGAAAAGTGTTTTAGCGGAAAATCTGTGAAAGCATTTGAATATTACCTATAGAAATTGAATGTAACGTTTATTTTATTGTTATTTTTACAGTTTTATTATAATTTATTGCAAAATCCTATCGATGTTTTCATTTTCAATTGTAAATTTAATTATTCTTAATAATTTTGAAACAGATGTATTCGTTTAAACAATGAAGCCACGATTAATTTTAAATGCTGATAAAATATATGAAGCGTATTACATCGATTATAAGACTCTACCGATTATAAGACACGCCCCCTTACTGTTGTAAGCCAGAAAGCATGTCGCCAGCCACCAGTACCTTTGTAAGAAGCCATCGAGTATAAGAAGCACTATAAATACAGAGACCAAAAATAGGAAAAAAATGCGTCTAATAATCGATATTGCTGTGATATTATAATGGGGGGCCTTAAATGCTAATTGGGCAAAAGTGTCATCTAAAAGTTTCATTATAATCTGACGAGTAAATTACTAATATTTAGAAAAATTGAATTTGACAGCTTGACAGTTTTCCTATCTGTCATAAACCTTGTAATTTCATTCGTTGTCAAGTAAAAGTAAGCTTCTAAATTCGATTAAATAATTGATCATTCACCTTTGAATCGCCGTCGGGGTAAGACGTGTTTTCGGGTCAATATAACCTCTTTCTCCCCCGGTCAACGATTACTAAATTTTAAATTAGAGATTACTTTTGTTTTTCGTTTGGATTGTCGTAGAAAATGCAATATTTAAAAAGAGAATACAGCATCATCAAACGAAGTGTGGTTTTAATCGTCGCAAATAAAAAATGGTAAAATACGATGTGTGGGGAAGAGCCAGCAGTCTATGGATAGCTGTACCTTAATTTTATTTTTTTGGACGTTTCAACTTTTTAAACGAGTCGAGGCCACGAGTTGAGACATTTCTCCAATTTCCTGAGATAGCAGTTTTATGTTTGAGCTAGTTGTTGTTTGTTTTATACCATGACTATAATTACATAGCAATATATATGTTTATATAAGTTATAATACTGCTTAATACCAGTCTCTTAATATAGTGTGATGAAAGACAACCATGTAACCGATCGCAACGGCATGAATTTTATGCTATCTCTTACAAATTGGGAGTCATGAAAAGGGACTATGTTAATAAACACCTTCGTTTAGTTCACTTATAGCAGTAATGCAAATATATGTATCCTGTAAATACGACAGTGGCGTGACAGATTACTATAACAAATAAAATCTGTATTGATTATTTTTGATTGTGATTGTAAAATTGATTTTTCTGAGCACTTTATATTACAAATCTATTTATTTAAATTTTTCAAACGACGATCACCAGCTAAGAAAAATTATAAAACATCGTGAAATGGTACCTATGATTCATTCAAATGATAAAGTAGAGTAGCCTTACAATTGATACAGGAACTGTATTTGTTTATGTATTTCGAGCAATTTTTGCTTCTCATTGACAGCAGCTGACGGAAATTAATTTACATAGTAACAAGGTGTCAGTATGGATCTTAGTCTAACTGAACTAGAAGGTGATTTCTTTTGATTCTGATTGTAAACTTGATTTATCTTGAGAACTTTTAGCGAACATGTAATTACTTAAGCCACGGGAATGACGACTGGTTGTAGTTAAGAAGGTGGAAATGAATTACATTACAAAAATGTATATTTTTAACATCCAAAGAGAGAGTCATGAAAGGTGACAGTATTAATCAGGATCTTAATATAATTCAACCAGGGTGTTATTAAGTTTGATTCTCATCGTAAACTTGATTCCCTTTCAGAGTATCTACTAAAAATGTATGTATTTAAGTCACAATGCGTGACGATTAGTAATAGTTAACAGATGATGGTGGAAATGAATTTGCCTTGTAAAAATGTATCTCTTGATGAAAATAAAGTCATTACAAAACTAACAGGATTAACTTCGATCTTAGTCTAATTTAACTAAAGTGTTTTTAATTCCGATTCTGATCGTATATTGGATTCTCCTTCGCTGTTTGTATAAAGAATTTATTTAGTTTGTTATGCGATGATTCGTTCTCAATGACAGCAGCTGACAGAAATTAACGTCATGACTGACTCATGACGATGATTAAGTTACAATATTACGGTAGTTCGTTTTGATTCTGATCGCCAATTGAATTCCCAATTGAATTTATACAAGCAATGATTCGTTCTTATTCACAGTGAAAAGTTATGCTTTCTACATAAAAAGGAGGCATGAAATGTGACAGCGTTGACCTATACTTTACGTTAATTTAATCAATTGCGTCATGGCAAAGTACTATAATCGAGAAATATTTTACAGATTAATTTTTATGCTTACTGTAAACCTCCTGGACAGTTTACATGGCAGAGTTATTTATTGAAGGGTTAGTGAATGATGTTTAGTTCTAATTAATAGCTGATGACGGAAATTAATTTCTATTATCAAATGTCCTTTCTAATTGAAAGGAAAAATCATGTCAGTGTTAACCTTAGGTTAATGCAACCGGAGCACAGTTAACGTGGATCACGATGTGATGTTATTTTATACCATATTATATTTATATATATATATATATATATATATATATATTGTTACAAATTATTAATAAGAAGATAATAATTTAATTAAATTTATTGTTAAATAAGATTGAATAGCTTGCATTCCGCAAACATATTTTTTTTATTAAGTTTTTATTTTTATTAAGGTATGAAAAGTTGGGCGCCAGGTGACAAATGTTTAGAGATATGTCGCCAAATATTAACTAAAAAATACCACGGTCTAACTTTCGAACATAAGTATTCTGACTCAGAAGTCGGTTCTATCACACCTTACTATTATATGAGAAAATGAAACCTTCTTCCGACCGACTTCAGACGGAATCTTACACACGTCAGTCGCTCGCCGTTCTTTAACCTAAAATGCCTGGTTTACCTTTTTTAAAACAATCTCTACGTCTAATTGCTATTATCTTCCTAGGAAGATATATGTTGCTTCCCCTGCGCTGCGATCCAAATCCCGCAGCGTAGTCAGACCAAATCTTCGAACTCCAAACAGGATCCACTTACTTCAATATTAACTTAGTAAGTTAAGCTAACTTACTCTTTCTTCAAAGAAACTCGTGTTTAAATTCAACAATACTAATACTTTAGTAATATAAACAATATTAATTATTTTTAAATTTTTAGGAGCTGAACAACCGTGTGTGTATTCACACCAAAGTACAGATGACGCCCTCTTTCATTGTTTTATCAACAACTCTCTTAGCAACAGGCAAAATTTACATGACAACGATGCTAAAAATACATAAAATTATAGTAAGGGCACTTGGATCTAATTACAATATTAAAATTCAAATTTTGACAGCTACATTTATTTTATAAAAATGTTCATATTTCAACGGGGTCACTGTCCATTCAAGTTCTGATTTTATAAATGCACTGTACATTTCCGAAACCTGCCTCTAATTCGCATTTTGCACTCTACGGCGGTCTAAAACACATTTTCACTAACTGTTCCGATAAATGCAACATACGCCTATGTGCATTAAAAATAATCAGCTTATATCCAAGCTCAAGGCATGTTATAGTATCTTTTTATACTATTTTCTTTAAATATAGAAACTTTTAAATTAGAATTTTTAATAATAATTCTTTTTGTCATAGGTTTTTTCAAAATACGAACTTGGCAGTGCTTCAGACCAAGCAAGAAGTTATCTGCGTCTTGGTCTGCCCTATATTACTGTCCACAATGAAACCAAAATCCAAGACATCATACAAATGAACGAGTATCCTTAATAAAATGAAATTAACCGAGCTAACGTATGAAAATTCATCACAACATATATATATATATATATATATATATATATATACATATTGCTGTGTTACTGCCAATAAAATAACTAAATTCTAACCGTGTAGCTTTCCTGTATGGAAATAAGTCGTTTACACACACAGATTTCAAACGAGGTCATTCGTTGTTCTTTCCGTTGAGTCCTTGGGATGTAATAATATGGGAATTGCAAGTTTTACAGTCATCCACAGGAATTGGCATTGGATTCTCGATCTAGACGTTGCTTATAAGCCTTGCAACAATTTTCCTTGAATTTTGAGCTGTAATTACAAGAGGATTTTGATATTTGTATACAATATAACAGTTCAGATTAATTTTGTGAAATTTAGCATACTAAAATGTTTAGTTGGTCATGTACTGTATTGACTGTCTTTGTATTGGTATAAGAGGCAACCCTGTGTTGTAATTTCATAAGCAATAAAGAGGTATTTATTTGTTTATTTGCACAAAACTTAATATACTTCGACAAAGATTGAAATTGTATGAAACTTATTATTTATGTTTAAAACCAGCTATTTGTGTATCTATAAAGATACTACATGTGTTTTAGATGATTTTGGTCGTGTTTCCCAAGGCAACAATGTTGTATTTGTTTATATATTTGTGCCTTAAGCTAATTTTGAAAATTTTGGTTATGCTTCTGTAAATTGTGATTTGAATTTAATAATAAGGGAATTTTGGTGTTAAATGCTATTGAGTAATAAGACAGGGCATCTTTTGGTGTATCATTTGTTAGAAACAATGCTGTAACTACCAATTTATTTATGTTTGTTTGTTGTTTGACCTTGAAAGTTTTGAAATTGTCTAATTTTGCATATTTAAGTATTTAGATATAGCTGAAATGTTTTATAAACAATGTTAGGATGTTATTAGATTAGTTCAGGTGTGTTTGTGTTTATTGTAAATTTATTGTTTTTAACTATGTTTATTAGGTTAGATGTGCTTTTAAGTGGGTCATGTTTGGTGTTGAAATTTGCGGTTTTTCAAGAGGAGTTTAAATATGTATTTGGTTTCACCATAACATGATTCGTAAAAAAGTTATTGAGATAATTATATTTTAATGCGTTTTTGGATCATAATCTAGCTCGCTTCTCATTGGTCCATTTTCCGAGGTGACAAGCAAGCTTGATTAGATTTTGTCGAAAATTATGAACATTTGATGAGTTTCCATAGTAACGTTAGCTTTTTTCTGCTTAGTTATAAAAGCAAATTTTCCGATGCAGAGTTTCACTTGCTACATTTCAATAGAACTTTGCAAAATTCACGACGCCAAGCTGTTGTTAATTGATAATCTACAATTTGTATTTGTGAAGTTATGTGTTTGTTTACCAGTCAAGTTAAATAAATTATTTAAAAGTTTAAACGTGCCTTATTTACCAGTGCGACGTATTATTATCATTAACAATTACCAGTGCTACGTATTAATAATTATCAACAATTATCAGTGTTTCAAAGTTATTTTATCAACAAATAAATAAAAATTAATCTGATCTATGACATTTATAAACGTTAGAAAAGTGTTTCACTTTCCAAAGGGTTTTGAGACATCCAGTGCTACGACAACATCAAATAACCATTGAAGTGCTTCGAGTTTATAATTAAATAAATTTCAAAGTTGAACTAATGATCTACGAGTTAAAGTTTTTTGTTGATCGATGGTAACATAACCTACAACGTATAGTGAGATAATTATATGCAACACTTCGACATTATTACTACAAAAGGTGAAAGCCAATTAATTACTTGGAAGCTTAGCAAACTTGTACGATCCAGTTATATTTGGCAGGCCATTGAAGACGCTAAATTCAGAAATAAACCAGAAACAGGAACCATTTGAGGCCAGATTCGCATTGGAAACAGCACGAGGTACGAGAGGTCACAAGATCTGCGCACGCATATTTTGGAAGACATCAACACCAAAGAAAGAAAGGTCAGTTCTTTATTTAGAGAGAAGTTTTAAGGTTAAAAAGGAGTTATTAATTGTATTATTGCAATTGTTCTAAATTACATGCTTATTTCCAGTAAATTATTTGCAAAGGCTTTCTTGAATAATCAAAATTTATTTTATTTTGTGATAAATCAAAGTTTCATTTTTAAATCTAAATTATTTTGCTGTTTTTTCT
>JABXWE010031115.1:0-22427 GCA_014611495.1 Limonius californicus
TCCTGTATCCTTCCACCTCGTCTTGGGTCTTCCCAAGTCTCTTTACCCATTTGAGCTATATTATAGTGCTTTGTTTAGAATTCGTTCGCAGTAGCATGTAATATAGAATATCATTACAAATAATCAACAAAATTTATACATTAAATTAAAAAACGGTTTCTATTTTACTTTGTCGAGGCATAAGCATAAGGAGGAGACAGTGATGTTGGTAGAGAGCGTTATTAATGTTAATCTGATAAATCTGATACTTTTCGTTAAAAATTTTGATATAGGAACCCATAACTAGATCAACTTCTGATGGGTAGGCATGTCGTGATTTCCTTTATGGAACAGGTGTTCAACCTGGTCTTGTCTCCTTCTACCTCTTCTTGGGTCTTCTCAAGTTTCTTTTACCTTTTAAGTTATAATACAGTGCTTAGTTTGGAAGACGTTTGTAGTAATATGTAATGCAGAAAATCATTACACGTGATCAACAAAACATGTACATCAAATTGGAAAACAGTTTGTGTTTTCCTTTGTTAGGACATAAACATATGGAAGAGGCCCTGGTGTTAGTAGAGAACATCAGTAATGTTAGTCTGATAAATCTTTAATAAACCTTTTGTTGAGAATTTTTTGATACAGAAATCCCTAACTAGATCAACATACGATGGATAGGCCTGTCGGCGTTTCCTTCGTGGAATAGGTTTTAAACCTGTTCCTGTCTCCTTCCACCTCTTCTTGGGTCTTCCCAAGTCTCTTTAACCATTTGAGCTATATATAGTGCTTTGTTTAGAATTGGTTCGTAGTAGAATGTAATACAGAATATCATTACACATAATCAACAAAATTTATACATTAAGTTAAAAAACGGTTTCTGTTTTTCTTTGTCGAGACATAAGCATAGGGAAGAGGCAGTGATGTTGGAATACAGTTGGTATTATAGTAGTATAGTATTATAGTATAGTAGTATTATAGAGAGCGTTATTAATGTTAGTCTGATACGTCTGATACCTTCTGTTGAGAATTTTTTGATACAGAAACCCATAACTAAATCAACATATGATGCATAGGCATGTCGGCGTTTCCTTCGTGGAATAGGTCTTAAACCTGTTCCTGTCTCTTTCCACCTCTTCTTGTGTCTTCTCAACTCCCATTTGAGTTATATTATAGTGCTTTGTTTGGAAGTCGTTAGCAGTAATATATAATATAGAAAATCATTATTCATAATCAATAAGATATATACAACAATTTGAAAAAATTTTCTGTCTCTTTAAGAATTTTTAATATAAAAATTCATCAGTAGATCAACGGGCAATGTACATTACTGTATTACACAGAACACTCTACACAGAAGCAAAAGATATTAATAGATTACTATTCTTTGCCATGTTCTATTGTGAAATCGATCTAAAAAAGATTATTAATTGGGGGATTTATTAAAATTAATGCGATAGCTGTAGTCCAAATATTGCAAAATTTCGCGATTTCCTTTTCATTCGTTCTGCGAACAAAAAACATATCGAGGTCACCAGACGTGATATTCGAATGGACAATAAATAACGAAAGATGAGTCATTCTAGTCCTTTTTAATACACGGCGGTCTTTCACTGAACTCTATCTTATAGAAAGGTGAAACTTTGCACTTCGTTGCTGGAATAAAATCAGATTAACGAAGGCTCTCGCTTTCAGCTCGCCACAAACACGTTTCTATTTTTGGTAGTTGATTTAAGGATTTAACCTTATGCTTAATAGTAAATTAGGAGGTTGTGGTGACTAAAACGTGGTCTGATTGAATATGCTAAACAATAATTATGGAAATATACGGAATTTTGTGATACCAAGCCAGGAAAGGATGTCGTAGACGATGTGATAACATTATAAAATGTTTTTTGTCTAAATAAATTAAAATTTAAATATGTTTCATAATATAATCGTCTGATTATCGTTTAGTAACTGAATCTTAATCAAAGGCGTACACAGCTATACTAATAACATAGTTGTAATCATGATTGTAATGTATTGTACCATTAAGAAGGTACTTACAATTTTGTGCTAGTATAAGTTTATAAGTTTATTGTATCGTGGGCGTTGACAAGTAAAGCTTGTTAATAAGGGTGTGTCGATAACCTACAAAATCTGATTGAATCGCAAAACAGGTATTTGACTAATTTGAATTGTACCATAATCCTGTTACATTATAATAGATTTAATTCCTCTTGACCTTAACAGTGGGTTCCTAACCTTGGACTTTTTGTCACTTTTTTCCTTATTCGAGGAACAGAAGGCAACTTTATCATATTAAATCCGTTTGTCTATAATAACTAACGAAAGTTCTAAATTTTGCTATTAAAGTTAAATGGATTTAAGCGATTATATGTCAGTAGAAAATGTCCATTCAATATATCAACCATTTTCTATATACATTCGAATTTATCCCACTCTGAAGTAATACATTATCAGATTTCGGTTTACCAACAAAGAAACTAAACTTGCGTCAGAGAAAGTTCGGGTGTTGTCTTACCGGATGCAGAGACAGTAAATATTGCATCAAATTGAATTTCAATAGGTTGGAGCAGCATTGGGTTGAAGATTAAACTGTTCAGTGCCACACAGTATTGCAAATAAAACGTCTTATCTGTCAGTGTCGAAACAAGGACTATTGCATTCACTTTTCGAATTAGTGTGGTACCTTTTAGATTCCACCCACTACTTAAATCATGCTATTTTAGTGCTATAGTTTATATATATATATATATATATGTATGTATATATGTATTTAATTTTGAAAAGAACGTAACCTTGCCTTCATAACTAATCGCATCCAGTAGACAACGGTTGTTCAGCTTATTTTTACCAATAAACATTAATTCAGGAGCTATTCTGCCAGCATGGCGATAGTATTAAGACTGGGTAATCTGAAAGATGTTTATTAATATGTACTTAAAATTTTCCTACAGTCAGATTATGCAAGAGCAGAGAAATTATATAAACTGACTTTGATATTTGAGTGGAAAGTCTGACAGTTTGGTTTTTATTATATCTGTCACTAGGTAGGGAAACAGCATCAGGAAATGACCACTGAATCATGTTGTAATCTTATTTCTAAATATTTTATAACTCTTTTTAGCTTCATACGTGATACTGGCATTTACTGTATATGTACATTGTATTTTCAAATTAATTACATAAACTTTGGAAAACCCCTTACCACCACGATATTTCATTGATCATCTTCATTGACTTTTTCGTCCTACTGCTGGCCATCGGACTCTTCTCTGGCACGTGTTTCTCCTCAATTAAGCTGTCATCTTCAGTAGAAACTTGAACTATCTAAAGTAACTTGACTGAGGAATTGCTCTGGAGATAAGTCCTTCACCAAGTCAACAATTGAAATCCCATTATCTGAATTTAAAAGATCCCCCTATTTTTGAAAATATAAATTTTCTCATAATAATTCAATTCTTTGCTGAAAATACCTCCTTCAACAATTTTAAATTTTCTAATTTTATACCTTATTTTATATCTAGTAAATATGTTGGACAACACTTGATTCGTCAAACCTATGATATTTGAAATGAGCTACATGTTCTTTAAACCTAATATCAATATTACGTTTCATCATGTGTCAGCGTTATTATTCCATCTTTGGACGTACGCCTACCCTAAAATTTTCCAGTTTGTTCGATCCATTGTATTCCCAATCCACTGTACTCCTGCTATTTGTTTTATATCATCTCACCATCTTGTACGCCGTCTGCCACGAAACCGTCTTCCTGTCCTCGGTCTCCACTCTGTTACTTTTTTGCTCTATCTATTGTCTTCTGTGCGCATCACATGTCCAGCCCATTGCCTCTTTAATCTTGCAACTCGTTCTACCACATCAGCTACTTTTGTCTTGTTCCGTATCCCACCAATTGTTTTCCTATGTTGTACTTTCAGGCCAAGCATAGATCTTTCCATGTGTCTTTGCACTATGCGGTGCTTTCTTAAATTAGTTGCTGTGAGAGGCCACGTTTCCGCTGCATATGTAAATATCGGAAGTATGCATTGGTCAAATACCCTTGATTTTAGGTGTTGCGGATATGATGATCTGAATATATCTCTTAATTTACTCTATGCTACCAAAGCCATTCTTATTCTGCTGTTAATTTCTAGACTTCCGGCTTTTTCTGTCATGGTTAGTCTTTGGCCTAAATATATAATTCGTCTACTACTCGATTGGGTCGTTACCGATTTGTATAGGTGTTGCATGGTTTTGGTTTGACATGATCTTGGTTTTGGAAATATTCATTTTTAATCCCATTTTCTGTGTAGCCTCATGCAAGTCTATAATTAAGTTCACTAATTCGGGCAGGGTGTTGGCTAATAATATCACATCATCAGCGAATCTCAGGTTTGTAAGGTATTCTCCGTTTATGTTGAGTGCTAGTGTTTCCCAATTTAAGGATTTAAAGACATCCTCTAGCAAATTAGTAAATAATTTAGAGGAGATGGTGGTGTCGCCTTGCCTAATGCCCCTTTTCACTTTAATTTGATTGGTCATATCAAACGCTTTCATGGTAATACTGGAGTTTGCATATAAGTTCTGGATTAAATGTATGTCATCATCATCATCAACAGCCTTTCCGTCCCACTACTGGGCATCGGCCTCTTCTCTGCCACGTGCTTCTCCTCAGCGCTAAGGTAGAAATACGGGGGACCTACAGTTTAACGTCGAATCCGAACGACAGAAATTCCAGAGAAGGTTTTTAGCATTAAGATCCCACGGTTGCAAGTCGAATTGGGAAATTGTGTGTGGTGGGTTACAGACAAGATTTTTATAAATCTGCATACTTCTGCTTAGGTTTCGAACCCAAGCCAGAATCGACGTTTTATTCAGAAAACGAGCGCTCTACCAACTGAGCTACCACCACTAAATGTATGTATCGGTAGTCAATTCGGCATTAACTAGTGCCCAAATTTTCACTGCGTCAAATGCCTTTTCGAAATCAATGAAGGCCATATAAAGAGGTAAGTTGTACCCATGTGCCTTTTCCTTCACTTGTCTTATGGTATGGGTGTGATCCATTGTGCTATACCCTTTTCTGAGCCCGCTTGTTCCACAGGTTGGAAATTATCTAGTTTGTTGGTAATCCTGTTAGTTTTTATTTTAGTGAGTAGGTAACTTATTACATGTGACAACAGGAGATGGGGCGGTAATTCTTTAGATTATGTTTGTTCCCTTTTTGAATATCAATATTACCGGGGCGTTTTTCCATATTTCTGGTGGTACTCCAGTGAGTGAGACATTGGTTGAACAGATTTTCAATGTGGTCCAAAATTATTTTCCCCTCATATTTAATAAGGTCAATTATTACACCGTCTGGTCCTGGCGATTTATTATGTTTCATTTGTTTTAATGCCATTTTTATTTCGTATATACTGATGGGCAGGATATCTTCAGTATAATGCCTGGTAAGAGCTGCTCTTCTGTCTCTGGGTTTTATAGGTGGTTGTTGTATCTTAGATGCGTATAGGTCTTCATAGAATTCCTCTATATATTTTAGAATTTGATTGCTATCTTATATTAAATTTCCTGTTTCGTCTCTTAAAGTTATAATTTCTGTATTTTCCATATTAGTTTTGTTCCTCAACACTTTTAGTCCCCTGTTTTCTTCTATTCCTTTCGTCTAATGTCTTTATCGATCTCTTTTAATTCATTTCGTGTCATGTTACATTTTTTTTTCTTTTTATCATTAACTTTTTTTTCCTCCGTTAGTTTAGATGTTTTTGTCTTAAGTGAATTTCTCAGGATATTAGTAGTAACCTGTGTCAAATTCCCAACAAATTTAATCGTTGATTACATCCACGTTTGCATCGTTATTAATGGGATTATTTTCAAATATCTTTCAAACATGTTTCTTATATTCTTCTCTCCGTAAAATTAAGGAATGGGAATCTATGATTTTGCGTGTGGGGTGCGTCAGTTACTTTCTTGCCAGTTTAGTTTTCAACATGATTCGTATTCTTACTAATCTATGATCGCTAATGTGGATTTGGTTCAATACTGTTATATTCTTTATTATTCTTCGTTGGTTAGTGATAATAAAATCAATTACGTTTCGCGCATTACCATGCCATCAGCACTTTCCCACGTCCACTTTCGATGTTCCTTTTTGTAGAAATGAATTCATACTCTTTTGTTGATGTTGTTCCATGAAATTCACAAGCGTTTGTCCCTTGTTGTTCTGTATTCCTGTTCCATGTTTTCCCACGGAAGTTGCTCCTGTTTCTTGTTTTTCCAACTTCGCGTTAAAGTCTCCCATCAATACCGTATAAAACGTTTTGTCTTGATAAAGTGGTCGCTCTGTATCTTCATAAAACTGCTCTATATCCTCATCAGTGTAATCAGAAGTGGAAGCATATACTTGTATTATCTTGAGGCGATATCTTTCCGTTATTTTGAGGGTTATATATACAACTCTGGATGCCTACCATAGAGGTAATATATCTAGTCCATTTATTATTGATTAAAAATCCAACCCCATTTCTATTGTTGACTTCCTCGCCTTTATAGTAGAATAGTTATTTTGAGGGTTTTATGTACAACTCTGGATGATATGCCTACTATAGAGTTAATATATCTAGTCCATTTATTATTGATTAAAAATCAAACCCCATTTCTAATGTTATCTTCCTCGCCTTTACAATAGAATAGTTTTCCAGATATTAATTTTAAAGCTTCCTCTCCCTTTCTTCTTGCTTCACTGATACCAGTGACATCCCATTTTACATTTTGTATTTCTTTCTCAAGTTGTATTAGTCTATCTTCCGCGTGTAGTGATCTCGCACTTAGTGTACAGATCATATATACATGTATATATCATGTATACATCATATCAACTATGCCTGTTTTCTTTGGTTTTCTTTGATTTAACGAATATTCCCCTCCCCCCTCCACCCCGAATCCTTGGGACAGACCAGTTGGCCGGTGTGGAATTGTGGACGTTTAGTCCTACCCACCTGGGGTACTTGAGTTTTAAGTTTCGCCATTTTTCATTATAATGTTGTATTTAGGGGGTATGTATGGTATGTATGGGAATGCAGGTTGTGACACCTTCTCTCGGTAGGAATTGAGAAAGAAGTATGGCTCGCGGGGGCAGGGCCGCTTCCCTAAAGTAGACCTATAGCTATCGGGATCATAGTGAGTGTCTACCCGCTACCCTAATATTACGTTTAGTTTACCCAATATATTGTCCATTACAGTGGGAACAGTCAATTTCGTAAATCCCTGACTTTTCCAAAGTTTCCTGAAATATAAAAAGTTAAAAGTGAGTTCATTACTTTGCTATAAAGAAAAGGTAACTTACCTGTAATCAGCAATAAGAATATAATAAAAGAGTCTAGTGTTAACTGGAAGTTGCACAACACTTTATTAAAATAATAAATGATTGATCAACGATCGACGTCATGGGTGCCGCGAGATGAAGCAGAGAAGTGACGCTGTCTTGATAAAATTGGCGGGAAGATTGCTGACTGTTGCAGTTCTAACAATTCAGATGTACACTGGACGGCAACAGTTTGGATTAAGATAAGTTTACTTTGGTTTAATACTTGTATTTGTGTAATATGTTGTTGTTGGAATTTTATAACTATCTGTGGCGAGGTCACGAACTGAAACCCTGAGATATTTATGTTTTTATGTTCTGGTATATTTTAATATGTGTTATTGGCGTAACCAAAATAAAGATTTAATTTTTGAGCTAGCCGAGGTAAATAGTATTACTTGAGTTTAATAATAATTTATTTTTATATAAATATAATTCTTTTATGTCACCATCAACGTGGGTTGAATTATTTATCTATTATAACATAACACAGCATCTTTATAATGCAAGCCAACGTGGGGCTTTTGAGTTTAATAATTATCTATTAAGATAATTCACAGCAATATATTGCTATGTTACAGCATGTAATATTAGTTATAAGAATGTTGTTCGTTAGAGACTAATTTTAGAGCACTGAGAATAGTAACAGGAAGTACCTTCTTAGTCCTATTGAATCTAAATTGGGACAGAAGCTGTAGATAATGGAAAAATTGTATATTTACTTATTTTTGAAGCTTCAAACAGCTAGAGACTGCTTTTAGAGCCTTGAGAAAAGTAATTGGAATTTCCTGTTTAGTTCTATCGACTCTGAATTGAGACAATTTCGTCGTGAGCATATTAAATATTAAAATTTCAGAGAGAAACGCAAGAATCTCGATTTAGCAGTTTTCATGCCCGCATTGGTTTTTGCTAGTAAATATTTTAATAATTTTTCTGAACATTTGATAGTTAATATTGTCACATTAAATATTATAATATCCCCATATGAAACTTGAAGGTATGTCACATGTTCTTAATGACGTCAGAATACAACGATAACTCGACCAGATCTTGCAAAATGAAAGTTCTACTAATTTGCATTTCTCTTACAAGATTATAGTCAAAACTAATTGATTTCTTTTTATGACGTGAATACGGTTTTTTATGTTCCCATCATAGTACGAAGAATATCAAACGACTGTTCAATGAACTATTTAAACGATTTCGCAAAATATGCAGAGAATTCCTGAGTATTTCGTGCTAGATTATTCCAATGTTTTCTAATAAAATAGTTATGAAACCTGCAACACTCGAAATAATAAAACTGGAAATATAATTTATAATTTTTTAATGTTACATAATGTCAAAAAGTTGATATTGAAGGACAACTATGAGTGTGATTTAGTCTCATTAGTCGTTTCTATCCTATAAGACAAAAATGTTAATTTCGGTTAAATCGTTGCCTGACAATTAAAATAAATATGTTACTAAGATATGGTACATCTTCATGCACTGAATTAAGTTATATATAATGGTTTATTTGCTATCACGCCAACTAACGTTTGAATTTTCACACCCTAACTTAACCTAAGAAATTATGAACATTTTACCTTCTCAGAAGTGCTTTTTTTAGTTTAGCTAAATGTCTGTGTTCTCACAAATTATTTAAAAGGGTATTTACACGTGGTTTTTTCCAATATCTTCTATACCAGAAATAGTTTTTCTATGAGAACAGTTTCCACTTCATGAAAGAAATAAAGTATGCTGGTGCCAAGTCAGGTGAATACGATGAGGAATGGATTTCAATAACGTCGTTAGTTGAAAAATGACTGCACCATCAGTACAGAATGGGCAGGTGCTATGTTAAAAAAATTAAAACCACACTTTCCTCGAAACTGCGGCTCTTTTCCAGCATAATGACATCACCATTTCAATGTAAGATGCATTATTTATTGTTTGCTCTTCGGGCACAAATTGTTGTTGCATTACACCTCGTTTATCAAGAAAAGTTTTTCTTTTGCTTTTTTATAAACAAAGCTCTCAGGGCCTTATACATGATTTTCCAATACTAAGCATGCTCTGCCGATTCATCTTAGAATTGTACTAAAACACCCATGACTCATGTAAATGACAATTCAGTTAAGAAAATGTCCATTGTGGCTACAAGTCTGAACGATGTCTGTGCAACAATCTTTTCAGTCCTCCGAAAGGCTGTGCGGGACAAATTTTACAAATATCTTTCTCTTTATTAAATATTTATTTAAAATTTGTCGAATCTTTTTCTTACTGACGTTTAACTCATCTTTCATCAGTCAGGGGAACATTCGAACTTCTTTTGCCACAATTTACAAATGCTTGCTAGAATTTCGATTTTGATGATCGGCGGACGCCCGGTTTTAGCATCATCTTTAACACCCTCACGCCTACCTCCGCAACATTTAAACCATTCAAACACTCTAGCACCACTTAAGGGGTAATCACCGTACACAGTTCGTGATGTAGTTTTTCATAATTTACTCCAAAATTAAATATTGACTCGTTGCTCCATGGCAACTGACAGAAACATGATGCTAACGTTCTGCACAAAAACTAGCAACTGTTCGACTTCTGCTTGACCGCGCTCTGTTTTCACTAGATAATACAAATATAATAAGATGCAAGCAATAATCAAGTACACCTTACGTTACATAGAAGGCAAATGTTTTAACAGAGAAAACACCAAACACCAACCAGGAATCTCTTTAAAAAATATTATCTAAAAAATATGGAACATACGGTAGATAGTAAAAGAAAATCCGAAATACAATCCAAATAATAAAAACTAGTTCAACTTGTATGCTAAGCCATTTACATTGTTTGTCACGTTTTTAAAACATAGTAAATAGTATGTATCGAACAGTAAGAAATGTTCTGAAATATCAAAAACCGACAGTTTAATTTTCTAGCATTTGATAATAAATTAAATTCATACATACATAAGCGGTTCCTCTTGTACCGAAAATTGGCAGTGTTGAGGCTTTGTTGGTCCTTGCTACGTTTCCTCTATTTTCTCCTTCCATAGTTTTCTGTCCCTTGCCATTTCTTCTGCCCCTCCACTCCCATCTATTTCAGGTAGTTTCCTATTTCGTCGTTCCATTTCCGTCTCGGTCTGCTCCTTCTTCTCCTCCTCGTTATTCCAATTTTCCATACTTTTTTGCAGTCCTTGATTTTGACATTCGTACCATATGACCGAACCAGCGGCATGCATTGGCTTTGATTTTCTGCTCGACCGGTTTTATCCAGTCTTCTTCTTATTTCCACGTTCCTCCCTCTATTATTTTAGTCCTGTTATTCTTCTGAGTATCTTTATTTCACTGACCTGTAGCCTTCTTCTCTGTTGTTTGCTAAGTGTCCAAATATCGGATCCATATGTCACAGTTGGTATGTATAACGAGATATACATTTTCATTTTTGTTTTTGATGATATTTCCTTTTTATTGATTATTTGTTTAATTAGCGCAAATTATAAATTGGTGGTGGCTTTTATGCTTCTGTCTATTTCCGCTTCCATTTTTCCCTCGTCCGTTATTACAATTCCTAGATATTTAAACTGTCGTGTTTGTTTTACTTCTTCTTGTCCTATCCTAATCTGTATTGTGGATTGGTTGCTTGATATCGCCATTGTCTTTGTTTTGTCCGTATTCATTTTTAGTCCTAGATTCATAAGTTCTTCTTTCAAAATGAGTATGTTATGTTGAAGGTCTTTTTCTTTATTGGCCAACAAGACTACATCATCCACGAACTCTAGGTGGTTTATTATTATTCTTTGCATATTGTAGTAACCCCATGCGGCTTCCTTTATCTTATTTTCTCTTTTTTTAATTACTTCGTCCATCTCTACTGTAAACAGATAGGGGCTCAAGCTCTCACTCCCGAGGTAGTCGCGAAATAGTCATTTGTGGTCTCGTACATACTTGTTATACACCTTATTAAATTTTTATTAGCATTTATTTTACTCAAAATCCTCCACATGTCTTTCTCTATAACTGAGTCGAAGACCTTAGATACATCTATAAAACAAGCATATATAGTTTCGTTGGCCTCCAGTGTTCTCTCAATGATCTGTTCAATAGTATGCAAGGCATCGGTTGTTCCTCTGCCCGTTCTAAATCCGTCTTGATCGTTGTCCAGATCTTGTTCTATTTCATTTTGCAAGCGTACTGTTAGTATGCTTTCGTATGTTTTCATTATTACACTTAGCAGCGAGGTACCTCGGTAGTTTTTACAATCTTTCCTATCTCCTTTTTCGTACAGCGACAGTGTAATTGCCATTTTCCAATCCTTCGAAATTTTATCGGCCTTTGCAAATTTTCTTCAACTATTCCAACAAAAATTTTTTACCTGTAGTACCCATTAACTTGACCATTTCACTTGACCATATCATTTTTTGTTTTCTTATAACCGATTCTAGTTCTCTCATTGCAATATCGATACCCCCTTCTTCTTCCGTACTTATCTCATGGGTTAATGCCGCTGTTCCCTCAGTTCCTTCCTCGTTGTTATTGTCTAGCAGCTCTTTAAAATATACACTTCGGTTTACACTGGAAAATTTATAGAGAGTCATCCAATGTTAATATATTTTCTCCACGGCCACTACGGAATTTCACAATTCTGAAATTAATTTTGATAATAGAAAGTTAACATTCTAACCCTTGTTATGGAAAAAATATTCTAAAACACTTACCGGCTTATGCATTTTGCATGTATTTCATTCCATCACTAGTAATGGAATGAATATTCCATAACAGTATAACAAAAAAAAAACAGTTAGTCTAGGAATCCATGACTAACAATTAACTTGAAACCTCATAATTTTGTAATTTCTTTGAAAATATTTGATCCGAATCTGATTAATTTTATTGTATTTATTATATATCTTGTGGTTGTGGAGAAAGTATAGTCTGCTACTCGGTTGGGAATGGAAATTCGATGCTGTTGGTTCCTCACGCTCGCCTTCGGCTCGCTTTCGGAAGATTCCACTCGGATCTTTCATTCCAACCTCGTTACAGAATGCACTATTATAATATTGACATTTATTATGCGGTGTGTCTTATACTGTGTCCTAAAATTGAGTGGAATGTCTCACTGTAAGTCACTGGACGCTGAGATTCAGCCTTTCCTTAATCATGTGGACGGGTCTTCCTACGTTTTGTTATGAATTGGATTTCTTTGGCTATGCTCATTTTGCTAATTTATCTTCTCCCAATCATCCGACGTAGTTTATCCAGTTTCTTCTTAGCATTCGTATCTACCTCTGGATTCTGGATTAACATTTGAAGGATAAGCAAGCTCACGCGCACGTACACTGCAGCAGACAGGCCCATTGTACTATGTCTGCAGCAGCTCTTCTGTTTGGGCATCAGTTAAGCCATCCAATGCTCTGGATGTACTTGAGGATGTCCGGTCATATCCCAACATGGATAATCAGTATGTGTTCTGCCATCTCGTCATGCTCGTTGCATCCTTGACAGTTAGGGCTGTTCTAGGGTTCAGTGTTAAGATAAGATTCCTACTATAAGTCGAATTCTTTTGGAGAGGATGTAGTAATAACAGCCCTTGCCTAACTACAGCGTGGATGGTTAACCAAGCATCTTGTGAAATTGTTTCAGGTTTCTTAGCATAAAGCTTAATGTTGCCAAGAAAATGAGAATTAAAGGTTTTGTTTCCCATGAAGTTTGTTCAAAAGTCTATCTGCCTTCTTCTCCCCGTGGTTAACTACATGCTCTTTGATATATATTGGACAGACAAGATTATCTTCTGAGATACCTTCGAGAATTTCATAGCACTGCTGTACCACACTTGAAGTAATTCTGCTAATGCCTAGGACTAATTGTGCTAATCTGCTATCGTTGAATATACGAATACCTTGTTCCTGATTCGGGTTACCTTACGACGTCTTGAATTTTTCATCAAAATCATCAGTAGAACGTATAAAGAAATTAAAAACCTTGTTAAACAAGTAATTCAACAACAACGTGAAATTTATAATGTTTATCAGTCTTTTCCAAACAAAAATAAAACAAAACTGGGATCTCTAACAAGGATAATTCTGGAACTATCAAACTAATGCAAACATTTTTCAAGATATATACTTTGTAAATAAACACATTAATAATCGATCCTTATGTACAGCTTGGATACTGTTCACCTTCTATTTAGCAATCCCTTCTTCCATGTTTCTTTTCTTCTACGCTCTTCCTGGTCATGTTTGGTACCTCCATGTCATGCATTTCCAAGTGTCTCTTAGCCAATTTAAACCTTGCCGTTCTATTTGCTTCACTAGTAGAGATACCATTAGCTGTTTGCGAATTGTTGTGTTCTTCACTGTTTTACCCAGCAGAATTCTTAAATATTTAATTTCGTTGGTTCACAACTTTTCTTTTTGTTGTAAAAATTGTTCACGTCCAAAGTTTATGAACTTTTTGAAAACAACTTTAAGCATATTGATAGCACAGTTTATTTATTCTTTCAAGAAATATGTGGCTCAAATCTTAGAATTTCTACTTTTTTTTGTAGTAAAAGTATACAGGTTGTCTAGCTATTTTCATCTACTTGCCTAATACAGGATGGTTCGGTGGTAGCTCAGTTGTCAAAGCACTTACTTTCTGTGAAAGGCGTTGTTGATGCCTTACGTTCGATTTCGCAACATTGTCACGCAGCGTATACACGTTTTGTGCTGCAAACCACGGCACACAATTCCACAATCTGGTTGGCAACCATAAAATCTTCATTCTAAAAACCTTCTCTGGAATTTCTGTCGTTTGGAATCCACTTAAACTGTAGATCTGCCGTGCTTCTACCTTAGAGCTGAGGAAAAGCACGTGACAGAGAATAGACCGGTGCTTACTGAACTGCTTAAGAATTAGAAGTTGATATCATTTCCAGTAATTGAAGAAGTAATACACACTTGTAAGCACATTCAATTCCGGCTTAAGTTGCTTCCATGTCCTAATATTGTAAACTCAAAAATAAAGAAGATATCTGCTTGTTATTACTTTTAAACTAAACTTCTATGTAGAGATTATTATTGAAGGTATGGGAAAACATAGCAAAAACTTTCGTCTCTTTTTATAAAATAGTTTTACTATTTTTGAAACTTTTAAAACTATAATCTTTTACTATTGATACTATAATATCATGGAAAAAGTAAACCAAAATAAAATAAGTAAAATCTTTAAACTAAATCAGAACTTTCTACACTGCTACCAAATAGAAATTTTCGAACTTATATTGGCTTTTTTCTGCAAATGAAAGAAAAACATACCTTACATAATATATGGAAACCAAAACAGCAGTTTTTGTGGTATATACTTTTATGGCAGCTAAATCCTAACAAACAGGAACATAATTAAAAGTACCATACACGTAAACTTGCCCATTTCTGTTGCTGTTACATAAAAATTGGTGCAGGCTATCGCAATTGCTTCCGAATTTCACCGCGTTAAGTGAGAATCTGGTATTGCTTTTTTTACAAACCAAACTTCTTAATATGATACCAGCGAAAGGTGAAATTAAGAAAACCTGTTTTGCATTTTCAATACTGCAACGAGAGTGAGAGGCTTAATTTCTACTTCAATAAACATTCGGCCTTATTTAAATTATCAACCCAAATTTGTTTGAAATTTAACAATTTAGCTCTCTTTTGGACTTCGTAAAAAAGGTTTCCTGTGTATGCAAGTGTAACCTTAGGCTTCAAACTTAGCATGACAGGCTGTGGTTAATAGGCTGAAGTAACTAGGAAAACCGAAGGAAAGCAGCCAGCATGGAAACGTAACTAATTAGCTAAGTCCAAGTTAGAAAGCGTATTTCCCTAGACGTTGACAATCGCATTATAAAATAGCTAACAAACCGCGGTCATTCATTATCTTCTCGTTATGGAAACGTTAATGAGATCCGTCGATCCGCTTATCCTCTCAATATTATACTGAATAAATTTTATGCGAAGAGTACTCTCCGCACTGTTGTATTATCATGTATAATACAGTATGTTCAACAAATTTGATGAAGGTTGGTTATGGAAAACAAAACATGTGCCTTTATTCAAACCTTGAAGTTTATTTCTTCTAATAACTATCTGAAAATTGCCAAGGTACAATTTTATTGCTACAATTTATCTTGCACCCTCTGAAAATTAATGTTTATATAACTTAGCGAACCTGGATTCTTTACAATATCTCATTGTTGATATTAAATAATTATTAATACACAGGATTCAACACAGGTGGTTCAAGTATTCACAACTTTGAGAAACCCTTTACCAACACGATATGAAGAAAGCCTAAATACGAGGCTTCTTCAACTGAAACTCATCTTTGATCAACTTGCCTTGAAAACAAATGCAATAATTCAAATGACGTTTGTTAATGTTAGTAGTGTTTGTAAGCAACACATTAATAAGTTTCTGGAGTTTGAATTTGATTCTGACTTTTAAAACTTCGATTTCGAAATGGCGTTTGTTGTTGAAAATCCGTCCAAGTTTGATCAGGGTGTGGTCCTACAATGTTTATGCGCCGAGACTGTGCAACCATTGCGGATTCATATGCGAATGCAAGCAGTCTATGTAAATGCATGTATTACGTACCCAACTGTGAAGGAATGGCGCCGAAATTTTAAGAATGGAAAAGGGGGAACTATGGATGAGCCGCGACCAGGTGCACGGTGTACTGCATTAACAGAAAACAATATGGCATGTGTGGAAGATCTTATTAAAGAAAATTGTGTAACGAATTCCGCGCCTGGTTGAAAGCAACCCGCTTTGCATTTTACATTTCGAAAGACACGGTCGACTTATGCGCATAGTTTTGGAGTTTCAGAAAATTGAGGGGGAAACCGAAAAATTTTAGAACGACAAGTCCAGGAACGAAGACTTGAGTATTGACGGTTGGTCGTTGAAACCTGCTCGCAGAGATAGGCGTTACACTTGCAACAGGGAAGTGAATTTAATATTATTTCACGTTAATATTTTTGAGGACGTGACTTTTGTTATTTATGATTGCATTATTTTCACATATAAACCATTTCGTTAACTTGATTGTGTCCGGGATTTGTAATGTTGGGGAATAATAAAGTATGTATAGACCTTAATTATTATTATATTATCACAGTTATTGTATTGGGGAACAATTTTATGTGTTTATGTATAGGGTGCTCCGATAGTGGGACGGCATTGCGTTTGCATGTGCTTTCAGGTTGAATTTTTCTATTTTTGGTCGGTTATGACCACGCAGGATTTCGTTTAGCGGAGGCCTCTCGTAACGGGATTATGCGCTAGAACCTTAATATTATGATGATCCGATAAGCGCAATCATAGTCCTTCAGTTGTTTGAGTTTCGCCCGAAAGTAATTTTATTTATTTCTTTATTACGTAAAATTAGGACTGTTTTTTTAATTATACTTGTGGGGTTGTGTTAATTAGAAATTAAACGAAGTTAGTTGCAACTTGTCTTTTCTTTATCGACTATTATAAAGAACTAAGTTTACCTAAGGAGAGATACGAGAGATAAAGTAGGTGATTAGCCATCTGGAGGGTCCGACTTCCCATCTTACACCTCGGTCGATGTTAGTAAATTTATAAGTCGGTGGCGCCTATTATTTATTTGTTTAGAATCCACTCCTTCTTCGATTGGGTTTTCCGGGATACTAACATTGTCAAGTTATTAATTTTCTACCTGAGCAGTGGCGTAGCATCGAGAGTGTTCCTACACTTCATAAATTTATTTTTCAAAAATTAAAATAAACGTGATAATTGTTGAATTTACAGAAATTTCAGAACAGTTGGTACGAATATACGATCTATCCATAGTATTGTTTGTAGTCTGGGTTAAAGCAAAGTTTGTTCGAAGTGGATTCCTCGTCTCTTGTCTAATCAACGAGAATGCTTGCAAATGGGCTTATCTCTGCAACACCTCACAGACTATAGACAAAATGGTGATGACTTTCTTCTGTCAGTAGTTGCTTGTGAAGAACTTAGTGGCATTTGTATGAGCCATCCAATAAGTTATCGTCGATGCAGTAGAAACATTCAAGTTCACCACCACGGAAGGAGTTTAAACCACAACCTTCTGCAGACAAGGTAATGTTAACATATTTTTTGAACCATGAAGGACCCTTGTTGATAGAGTTGAAGGAACCTGGAGTAAATGTCAATGCAAATCTATACTATGAAACTTTGAACAAGCTTCATCAAGCAATAAGACGGAAAGATCCAGGAAAACTTACGCATGAGTCATTTTGCTGCACAACAATGCTAGGCCTCATGTTGCTAATGCTAAAAAAGAAAATCTTTACCGAAAGAAATGGAGGGTTTTAGAGCATTCACCCTATAGCCCGGATCTATCGCCTTGCAATTTTCAAATTTTTGGACCGCTGAAAAAGGCGTTAAAAATTCGGCATTTTGAGTCAGACGCAGAAGTACAGGTAGTTCTGGAAGACTTCTTCAATCAGAAGTCTCAATAATTCTATGAGCTGGGTATACGTCGGTTAGTGAAACAATGGAACAGGTGCCTTCACTGTGGCGGTAATTATTTGTAATTAAAATTTTGAATACATTTTTTTATAAAGCATACATGGGTTTCAATTGAACACACCTCGTACATTGGACTTCTATTGCTGACGTGGTGAAAAATTTATCTTCAGAGGTGCTCGTTGGCTAAAGTTATTTTACATAGTCCCAGTTCTCCAGTTACTACTCAAGATGGCAAGTAAGTTGCCGAAATACGCATTTAAATGTTCTAAATCTTGTGGTGGTAAGGGTCCTTTCAAAGTTTTATCTGCTCCATAGGACGTTTTCGTATTTCCAGCTCTACAAATTCAGTATTTACAAAAAAGATTTATACAGTCTAAGTATTGGAAGTTACAGTTACAGAATATTGTGATAAATTTTCATAATGCTGCGAAAACAAGACACACTGACGCTACACGAGAAGACTAGTAAGTAAATCAATGTCTATTGGGTTGGGCAACATAATACCAGCCCTAAAAATTTTTGTTTGGAGAATAAACAAAACCTGCCACTAACAGTATCACAATACGCAAGCATAATACGTTTTCATCGCAATATCCACAAATCTTCAAAAAACTCTTCTACAACTGTATGAAATCGTTGCATATGATGAGGTTATGTTTACCAAACACCGACACTTTTTAAGGTTTTGTATTTTATATTTGCTACGGTTTATATGTTTACGTTAATTTAATATGTTGCAGTAGAATTTATTAGAAATTATTTACTTAAAGCAAAGAAAATCAATAAATCTATTTATACATAGTACATCAAACATCTTGTTTTGTATCCTCATCTTTCTAGGAAATTCTTTTCCAGATACTGATCTGCGGTTCGGAGAAAAACCTCAATTAGCTTGCAAACACAAAATTACATATCGTTTCATATTACTAAAGAACTTTCATCGGCATGCGCAGGCAATATTGGAACACTGACCTCTTCTTTAGTTCCTGGATGATTTACATCGGTCTCATAAATATTGTGTTTCTTGAACATAAGGAATCCCTCAAAAAATGGACCGATCTCTGGAATCAGAACAGACAAAAAATGCTTAATTCCAGAAGTGAAGAAGAAGATATGAATCACAAAAAAGTGTAACGAAGTGACATCCGGAGATTCTATAGACCATAACCCCTTACTTATTAAACAGCAGTCAAAGAACTACGCCAAATTCCAAATCCAATTTATTGTCATGTAACTGATATACGATAACATTCAAAATATACTTCCCGGACAAGGTAATCCTTATTTATTATTTTAGGCCAAATTACAACCGCATGGTCTATAAATGTTACCAGAATGATGTAGTTGGTTCGTGGTCCATATTATATCGCATTTAATCGCATTTCACGATTTTTGGTCGAGATCTTCTACAGCTTCTTCCAAAGCAGAGTTAAATTTAGGGCTCTTATCACTCTTCTGCTTTTGTTAATTATTTATTTAATTTCATGATTACTACTGTTATTTTTATGAATGAGTACTTTTAAGTATTTAATTCGTTCTACTATTCTTATGAAACCGTTTTCCAATTGTAAGTTGTTGCACTCATGTTTCTCCACTACGAGGTATTCGCATTTGTTCATGTATATGGTTAGACATTCTCGTTCATACTCGTAGTATTTCTTAGTCATACAGCTAAGGTCCTCATCTTCTGCTGTCACGACTTGGTCATCTGCAAAATATAGGCTGTATAGCATGGCATCCCCCACACGATGTTTTTACATTTATTTGTTCACCATTGTAGGGCTCTATCTAAGTATGTCTTAAAAGGGCTGAGAAATAGACCTCTTAGTCTTTTGTTAGTGTTAAACAATTCGTTTGCAATCTTCATTCTTGCGGAGTTTTCTTTATAGTACTGCCTTGCCGCCTGAATCACGCCCGGTTTTATTTCAGGGTTTTGCATTGCCTTCCATGATCGTGATATTAGGAAACTGTTATACGCCTTTTCTAGATCAATCAGTGTTATATGTGTTTTTCTATTTCTTTATGTGTGTTTCTTCAGAACTATTTTTAGTGTAAATATGTTGCCGACTGTGAAATGACCAGCAAAGAAACCTCGCTGTTTGTCTGGTTGTTTTTCTACATATATACTTTTCTAGCAATTTATCAAAATTGAAGAGTTTGTTCTATCGATTATGGGTATAACCGCTATTCATCGATAATTTTTTGGATCATCCTAGATCCTTCTTGTATATGGGAGTTGTATAGAATATTTTCCACTCCTTTGGAACGTTGTCATTAAGGCACACTTCATGCAAGTTTTCTAACAAATCGTCAGTTTTTCAGGCTCATAACTTTATTACCTTAATTGCTTCTTCGATTTGTGAAATGTGTAATTCTATTCTATTTATGAGAATTTCTTCCTGTTGTTCTTATATACATTTAAGTCGTTTGTCTTCTAGAATCATTCTGAAGTGTTTCACACATTCTTAGCTTGATATATTGTTTAATGTGGTTACCATTTTCCCCTGTTCTTGCAGCTTACAGCTTTCCATGATTCAGAGTATTTCTTGCTTTCCAAATATTGGTAAATGTATTAACATTTCTTGATCCAGGCTGAATTTGTTTCACTCTACTGTTTAATCTTCGATATTCTTCTTTGATATTGATTTTTTGCAAATATATTTCTTAAAAATCAACCACCACGTTTAGCTTGGCAGCGACTGCTTTGTCGATTCTTGTTTGTAATTTACTCACGATATGGAAGCTTATATTTAGGAACTGAAGCTCATTTCATTACCGAAACTAAAATTATTACACATACAAATTTGTATAGGGCTCCCTATACATCTAGTGGATATTGCAGGCGTTGCTATTTTCATTAAACGTTTCGACCGTGAAAATTGGAACCAGGGAAACTAGCATTTCAGTAAATTATTTTCACGCATCACGAAATCGTCTATATTAATTTGCAGTAGTGTATAGTTCTCGCTCTGGTTCCTGCCATGCTTATAAGCACATTTGAAATTAGTGTTGTTCAGAAGAAGTTAATCATTATTAAAAGTTACTTGTGAAACACGTATAGTTATCCCATTTTATAATGTATCATTGATACTTTTTTCCTTGCTGTATAGATATACAACTACTTAGATACTGACTGATATTTTTAATTTTTATTTAAACACAAGTTGTAGTTTAAACTTTCATTGAGAACATAGTATTTAGTCATACGTAACATTGTTAACTTTTTGTGGTCAGCTGCGGGTAGGTAGTTTGGTAACTACAGTATTATACATGCCACAAGTTTCAGCGGGAATCATGCCAATTTCTTTGGCTAATGCAGTCATCACATTTACAGATTTTCACTTTTCGTCCAGTTGATTGTATCTAAAATTGTTCAAGAAATTTCTGTCGTAAGAATGAACATTCAGTCCAAGATGCGCCTGTTTTTATCTTAAAGTCTTCAGAATAGGTTTTCCCACATTCAGCACCTGTCCAGTCTGTGTTTATTATTAGTTTTGTCTTAAAATTACATAGGAATGGTTTCGGAATATTTTCTAGTGGAGCAAGGCACTTGGCAGATGCACGGTTTACGTACTTTAGTAGCACCTGGAAGCTGTAGAATTTTCTCAATTAGTTTTGATTTTGGAGCCTCTTATAGTGGAGTAAGGCATGTAGCAGAAGGATCTACCTTTCTAGCCCCTGTTTCCATACGTCAGGAGTACTGTTATGTTCTTTTAAAAATTGCCGCTCCATATGAATTAATTTCTTAATTTGATTGCCGCTTCGTAAGAATTAAAAACGCGATTTTAATGGCAATTTTGTGTTGACTACGGTTTGTTAATATTTCCTTTTCAGAAATTAATTTACGACCAAACCAGTCTCAAGGTTTTTTCTTTGTGAACTATATTTTTGCCGATCAGAAGGGATTTTCTGAAATTTCTTTATTAAACAGTGCTAGTATTTAGGAAATGTTTTTAGGTTTCTCTCGAATGTCGCACGTGGTCATTTTCGTTCTAGAATTATTTCGTAATATGGTGCAATCTTTTGGGGAAGTGCAGGTTTCCGTTGCGAGAGTTCGTCAGTCATCCTTACATCCTGAATGACTCCGGGCCTTCTCAAATTACATCTTCGGCGAAAGGCCGTTACGTAAAATAAAGTAGGCAAGAAGCTTGGGTCCGATACGAACGTTCATGAAGAGCGGGTTTTTTTCACGACACCTGTTAAATTGAGTTTATCGTACCGAATATTGCTTTAGGCAATTAGTATCATTTCGACGAAGTCGGATCTAAATAAGTTCTAACAGTGTAGCCTGGTTACAGAACAACCAAGTGTGATTGTTTTTTTCTTCGATTCATTCGGATAAAAGCGTTTGAAGCCGTGAAAATGTGATTGTTGGGTCTGTTAGTCATACAAGCGTTTGAAATTCCTGTTGCCCGCAACGTGGACTGTCCCCGTTGGAAATAATTCAACTGATCCTGTTGGGAATAATCTGCTTCCCAGGAGCGTACATACCAATGTTTCGTCCCCCTGGTTTCCTGAGGCCGTCTACCTTTTTTCCATACCGGAAAAATACCCCCTTTCTCGACTGTACCTGCATCTGGAAATCAACCCCCCCC
>JABXWE010031117.1:0-14194 GCA_014611495.1 Limonius californicus
ACAATATCTATCAAACTACCTTTTTTTTTTCACTTCGTACTGCCGTCCCCCCCCCCGGAACCGCTTTCGCATTACTTCAGGGGGGTGCGGGCGTCCCTTACATACTAAACATTCATGCAACATGCACCCTAAACTTAACTAAGCAAATGCGATCGCCCCAGTCGGGATTCGATCACCCCAACGGAGCAACTGCATTTACTGTGACCTCGAGTGGTCAATGCGTTCTCGCACTCGACCACCGCGGTCCCTTCTATCAAACTACCTAGATTATTGTGAATAATTTTAGAGAAAGTAGAAGCGTTGAAAGAGAAAAGGGATCAGGAAGACCTGTGAAAAGAACTGCAGAAATTATTGATAATGTTAGGGATCTCATGGAAGCAACTCCTTCTGAGCCGATCGGAAAACTAAGCCAAGAAATTGATTTGTCATCCGGTACTTGTCGAACAATAAAAAAAATCTGATCATGTTTCCATACAAAATGTAAATTTTGTATGGAAACATGTTCAGATTTTTTTAATCAACGTTTACCGCATAGTTTCCAACTTGAAGCAAATTATTGTCACTGGTTCTTAAACAACATAAATAATAATGGCATATGGGATCGTAGTCAGCGATGGAGCCTGGTTTCACCTCAATGGGTATCTTAACATCACAAATATGAGAATATGGGCAACAGATAATCCACATATGTTTGAGGAAATACCAGCACATCCACAAAAGATCGGTTTATGGGTCGCTGTTTAAAAAAGACGAATAGTTTATAAGTTTTTTGCAGAAAATATATCCGCCAATTATTATCTTCAGAATATCTTAACCCTCCTTTTCAATAAACTTCATGATGATGAAATTAGAAATGGTTACTTCCAGCACTACAACAACATAGCACATACTGCTAATCGCGTCATACAATTTTTACATGCATTTTATGATAATCGCTTAATTAGTAGACATTTCTTTTCACCAAGGTCACCCTATCTCACAGTTCCGGATTTCTTTCTATTCCTTTATCTAAAATACAATATTTGTAGTAATAGACCATATAATCTGGAAGATTTACAGAATGTTGTTTCATAAACGTTAGATGAACTTACACCTGCTACTCTGGTGAATGTGTTTACAATCTTAAAAATAGTGCATTTTTGTTCAGAAAACAACGGTCAACATTTTGAACATTGTTTTTGTAAAATCTGTTATTTGCTTTGTTCTGTTAATGTGTATGTAACTATTTTATTTCAAATGAACGTTTATTTACATAGCTCATAATTGCATAACCTCACTACTTCGATAACAGGGACTGCAGAACACTTGCGACGGCAATGTGATCTCTAACTAAAAGTGTAGACAAACACTCACAAAATTAAGAGTAAGTATGTAAGTTTAAATTTCTATTAATAATCAAATAAACAAACTTTTTTTTGTCGTTCATTCATACTACCGTTCCCCCCTGGAAACGGCTTTCGCATTACTTCAGGGGGGGGGGTGCGGGCATCCCTTACACACTAACCATTCCTGCAACATGCACCCTAAACTTAACTAAGCGAAATGCGGTCGCCCCAGTCGAGATTCGAAACCTCAACGGACCGGACAAAATTTCGCGTGACCTCGAGTAGCAGTGCGTATCCGCACTACTCCACCGAGGCCCTACAAATAAACAACCTAATAAAATTTTAAATCTAAATTAATAATATCAATTAATAATGTATGGCAGTTAAAAACATGTTATGTTCATTTTAAAACGTGCCGCTTTATATGAATTAATTTCTTAATTTGTATGCCGCTTCGTAGGAATTGGTAACTTCATTTTAATTGCAGTCTTATTTTGGGTTACCATTTTCGCTATTTTGTTTTGTCTTAAAAATTGAGTTATGGACGGCCGGTTCCCTTAAACCTTGAAAGTTTCTTTTGTGAACTCGATTGCCGATCGAAAACACTTCCAGGAATTTCTTTGGTAAACAACGCTAGCTTGCAGGAAATCGTTGTAGGCCTCTCGGCAGTCGCACGTGTCTGTTTTCGTTCTAGAACTTTTACATAACATTTCAAAATATGGTGCAATTTTCGGGGGAGAGTGCAGATCCAATTACGTTTTTACGTCAGTCGATCTTCCACCTTTCTTGACTCCGGACGTTCCCAAAATTACATCTTTAGGGGAGGGCCGTAAATATATATCGAGTGCTGCAAGGGTCGGCTTGGATTTTCGACGGGTATACCTGGTGTAATTTCGTTTCGTTGTTTTACCATGGGGTTGAAAACAACACATCGACAATTGTCGGATATTAGTACGCTAGGATTTTAAACCCAAACAAAAGGCAATTCTTTGTGAACTGGGCAATCGCCGTTCGGCGGATGAATTTCGAAGCTAGCGCCGGTCTTGTTGCTGCTACTATCGTTCAACGATGAACACAACCTGCCGTTCAACATATTTTCCTGCATTTGGAAATCAACCCTCCGGGAATTGTGCCTTCCTTCTCCGAACTTCAAGGTAAAGAACCAGTTTTGTTGTTGTGCAGTGTAAAAAGAAACCCTTTTTTATTTCCTCGCGCAAACTTGCAAAATTCCACGATATTGAACTTGTTTTATGCAACCTAAAAGCGATCTTCAATCGCCATTTATTCATTGTTGATTGTAAAAGATATTAGTACTGTATTTTTCCTGTAAACTCTACGTCATTGGCCACACAGAGTCATTAAAATATCGTAAATATTGTGCGTCAACGGCGGCGAGTTTTGTGTTTTTTTGACGTTCAAATAGTTGTAAACTCGTAAAAATGCCATTTCCTGTCTTTTCTTTTTGTATCGCCATACCAATAATTTCATTATATGTGTTTTAAAAGTTACTGCCTCTTTTATTTTTGTGTACTCTGTACTTGTTTATGTAAAAATTTTGCAAGCTTTAAATATATAGGAGGAGGCACAATCACGGTAAGTTCTATTCCCGTTAGCTGTTGGCTTCTCGGCCTTCCACGAGGACCTACAACCAGCTGGATTTGGAAGGTGGCGCCCACTTATTTTGACTTACCCTGTACACAACTAAAGATTTTCTCCCATAAGCGATGTTCACGAACTCCCCCTACTCCTCTGAGCTAAGCTGTAGGCTGTTTTCCATCCATCTCGTTACGGGTCGTCGAGAAAACCTCGATTGGCCCGTAACAAACATTATATAATCTTTTCATCTTTGTAATTACAGATTAATCTAAAACAAGTCTTTAACATTTCATGGGTGTCTTAGACTTGGGCTTTTACTGCTCTCACGGTACAACATACAAAATTCCTTAAAACATCACTTGCAAAGAAACCTGTTTCCATGAAAACACTATAAACTTTAAAAAAAAAACTAATAAACATACAAGATGCTGTTCTTACAGTAGTAAATTAATTATTTCGTTTATTTTAAAGATAAGAACATTTCCATAGCATGGCGATCGGCTTTGCCATTTTTTATGAACCCTGCTTCGTTAACAATTGAATTAGCGATGGGCATAATCGAATGATTTCAATAATCGCATGATTAGTATGATTAGAATGATGCTACTAATCGAGATATTCGTTCGAATTAATCATTCAAATCCAAAATGCGCGCTCTTTTCGTCAGTGCGAAAAACGTTTCACATCCTGCCTTTCGAATGATGACTCCATGGCACTCCCACCTTCATCCCTAATTGTTGTTTTGGTGTTTGAGTGGATTCTGTCTGTATTTATTTAAGTTTCGGCACATTGTAAGATTAATCTGATAGTAGATCCCGTTTTATTGTTTTCCGTGTTATAAGTTATTAAATATTAACGATATTTCTAATTATTTTATTATAATTGATTAATACTTTATATGTATATAAGCGTAATAATAACGATCAATAAGCCATTAAACTTTTTAAATGGAAGGATAATATCAAAAGTCGGACAAATTACCAATTATCGTAATTGATTAAGATAACAAAATTTAGATTAATTGATATTTTTGAACAGTAACATAAATTGCTGAAATTATTTTATTTATTTATCTAGTTTATGACAATGAGAAGATTGGCTCAAGACAAAAGAGTATGGAGCGTTGTATCAAACCAATCTAATAATTGAATACCCAGAGGGAGAGAGTGAGACGGACAGAGAAAGAGAGACAAAGAGACAGGGAGAGAGAGAGAGAGAGAGATAGATAGAGAGAAAGAGAGATAGAGAGACAAAGAGAGAGAGAGAGAAAGAGAGAGAGAGAGAGAGAGACGAGAGAGGACAGACGAGAGAGATGAGATGAGAGAGAGAGAGAGAGAGAGAGAGAGTGTCAATAATATATTTAATTGCATAATAATCAATCTATAAAATTTTACAAATTAATGTTTTGGAATTTAAGTATGGGAAAGTAGAAATAAATAATCGTAACTCCCTGGTTCGAAATTCTAAAAACCTATTTTGCTAACTCGCTGTACATGCGACATCATCATACAAAACAAGTAAAATATGTTACTATGAAGCTTATTTTTTAGTATCTTCTCGAACTACAAATTCATTCGAACGCTACTGAAATTATATACCGATAGAAACGATATTTCGATTACCAGCCGAACAACAAAACGAAAGTAATCCAAGAAATTTTCATCATTCAAATGAATTATTAGCATCTCGAAAATGCATGCGTGATCGAATATTTCGAATTATTTAATTCGAGATATGAGCACGGCTACGAACGTATTCGAGAAGTTTATATCATTCGAATGAATTATTAGCATCTCGTAGATGCATGCATAATGGACTATTTCGAATTATTTAATATGAGACGTGCCCGTCGCTACGAACGTATTCGCGAAGTTTTTATCATTCGAATGAATTATTAGCATCTCGAGATATCTCGACATATATGCATAATCGAATATTTCGAATGAATTCATTCAAGACACTCCTGTCACAATTGAACACAATTTATTTTCTAAATTATAACACTTTTTCAAAGTTGGGTATTTTATTCTTTCCTCCTCGTATATTATACTTGAGATGGTTAAATACAGTTCACTGGCCATTACTAATATGTAACTAAAATTCGCATATGGATAACTATAGAGAAATAATGACATGCACTTGCGTACCTGTACGTATGATTTATAACTGTTAACATAATTAATTAAATTAGGAAACCGCACTCATTGGAACTTTTTCCCATATTGTCATATTTTTTATATATCGCTGTTTTTATCCATATACCGATATAATTATGTATGCAGTGATTCAGGTTTAGAAAATAAGTTCCATATAGTGTCTACACATTTCATTTGGTATCGAACGGCTTTTAAATAAAAGCAATCTTAAATTGGCAATTAATGTTCAATAATATCCTATAGAATATGGCGTGGCGTGTTTCCATTTCAAGTTTTCATATCTTGCTCAAGATTTTCTGTTCCTATGTTAAATGACTATGAATTGCAAATGGCACCCAATTCCATGTTACCGTGTACAACAACATACTTAACTGTTTAAGTCAATATCTTCTTATTTTTAAATTTAGACGCAGCTGCGTTTTATGTGTCATCTTGAGTTAATCGCTTTTCTAGTCGCATTTAATTTAATTGCAACTGCTTTGTGTGGATTTTACACGTTCGATATTAATCAACGTGACAAGTACATGAAATAAAACGATGCATATGTATTTTAACAGTACCCAGAATAGTCTGCGCCAGAAAGAATTAAGAACTGCTTACTGTTACGAGTTTATTCAGCTTCCGTTCGTAGTTTGCTACTTATAATCGAAATCTTGTGTTTATCGTTCCTAGCGGAAATAGTGTAGGCGTGAATGACGTTTGAGAGCGAGAAACAGCCAAGCTTTCAAATAAAACTTTGAGGTTAATGTATTAGCAATGAATTATTTATTTTATAGATGGAGCAGGGATGTAATGGAATAAAGAAGTTATTTTACACTCAATAACAAATAGTTTTAAATTTAACCAGCTGAACCCGTGGACTACGGTCTCGGTTCTATTTCGTAGTTTTCATGAAAAATAATAAATAAGAAATGTGTAAATATTCAACACAGGGTATTTCAAATGTAATATTGAATACGCTGGGAGAATACTCTCCCTGTTATTCTATATGACGTATATGACTTTCACTTACTTCCTAAGAAATATACAGGGGTCAAAGTTTACAGAAGCAAATCATTTGTTCATTATATCTTCCAAGAAAATGGAACAAATCAAATACAAAGTTGCACGAGGACCTTTCTTGTGAATGGAGGAAGTTATGTTTCTCTAAATGCGTCACACCAGTGGCATGCAGTGGGGTTACAGCGAATTTATTTCATAAAAACGGTATGCCACTGGGTTTTTCAATTTTCTTCTATTTTTCCAATATTCCTATTCAATTTGGAATGAAAGACACTTTTACAGATCTTAGATTAAGGTCTTAGTTTCAGAGATATGAGTCTTTTTTCAGAATCACGCAAACCTGCTACGGAACAAATTATTTTAGAGGACATGGAAATAATAAAATACTCCTAATTAGTTGAATACCATTTGTAGCTGCCAATCAGTTCGGGTACACTAAATGTTGAAGTTGAAGTGAAATTATTAAAAGAAAAATGCCGACATATTTTTCCAATACTGAGTATGCGGTCGTTTGCTTTATTTGTGGTTTGTGCAAAGGAAATTCTCATGCAGCAATCCAGAAATATCGACTTTATTTTCCGGAAAAATGTGTTTATAACACGCGTGTGGGACCAGTGTCCTGGCCGCAGCGAGCACCAGATCTAAATCAGTTAGATTTCTTCTTTTGGGTCTATGTTAAAGAGAAAGTTTACAGCAGCATACCAGTTGCAACCCGCGACGAATTGACTCTAAGAATAGAAAACACCTGCAACGAGCTCAGGCAAAACCAAGAAATGTTGGCAAATGCCATATATTCATTAGTTCAACATTGCCAAAAATGTGTTGAGAACGGTGGATTGCACTTTTAGCATCGTCTCTAATCTTTTTGTTCCTTATCTGTTATTTTACAATACAATTTTGTTTTAAAACGTGTAGATTTATTCTGTTTCATTTGCTGACATCTCTGAAACTAGGACGTTAATCTAAAATCTGTAAAAGCACGTCTTATTACAAATTAAATGCGGATTTTAAAAAAACGTGAAAAAAATAAAAAAATCTAGTGGCGTACCTATTTTTCTTGAAATAAATCCGTTGCAATGGGGTTATTGCACGCCACTGAAGATATAATGAAAAAATGATTCGCTGCTGGAAATTTTGTCACCCTGTACCTTTCTTAGGAAGTAAGTCTCATATTTTTCTGAATATGAATGACCAGGAGAGTATTTTCCCAAAGCATTCAAGATTAAAACTGAATCATCCTGTATATACTTGACAAAAAATTCATTGTTGCAGAGATAAACGAATTATTATTTATAGGTCATCTTGCACATTTTCTATTTTTTTATTGCTTTCATTGTCCTCTACTGTATTTTTTAATGGAACACCCTGTAGAGTGTTATATTGTTTCGCTCTTCTAATATTTTTTTCCTTTTCATGACATGTATTTTACTTCTGATTCCTCTATCAATTTTACTATATTAATGTACTACCGCGTACATTGTTTGACTTCCGTGTTGCTGTGATTGTTTCTGTTTTCAAGAACATTGAAGTTTTAAGTTTTTGGATGGTGGAAAGCGTATTTTAAGGGATTGGGAATAGATCACTTTCTAGAATAGAAAGTAAACATAGAGTAAATGTGGGTTAAGATTCACCCAGAAGATTTGCCATCATACTGCTGAATAGAATGTGAAAAATAACTTTAATAATCTTATATATAATTGTTAAAGTCTACATGTTTTACGTTGAATGACCGCAGCTAGGCATCCCGTGCCTTTCGTATTTTTAAAATCCTAATGTTTCTTGAGCTAAAGGGTATGATCTGACAACCACGTCAGGAAAAGTTGAGACAGTTTCTCTTTAATATATAAATATTGTATATAATACAAATATTTGTAGCGGAATCATTAACTCGAATTTACAATGCGCTTATTGTAGGTATTGTCACTTATATAACGTTGTAAATGTTTTCTAACACAAACAAAGTGATATATTACATAATTAAACATAATCACTGCAACCTACAGCTAATCAATTATTAGGAAAATCTTACCTCTGTGATGTCTAACGTGGTGGCCGGTATTAGCGCAGCATGGCTGTTCTTTGTACATAATCCAGCTGTTTTCGAAATTTGCACTAAGAAGCGCCACCTTCATTAATAATAACAATAAACCCGGGCTTAAACCCTCCATTTTATCAATAAACACTATGTTTTGCTAAAACATACTCAGCTCCAAATAAGCATTTTGATCTATAAAATAAATTCGTTTTTGTATTTCATACCAATATATATGAAATAAAAATTTAAAAAACCCAAATATATCAATACGTAAATTAATAATATAAAAGATTTGTAAAAGTTATTTTAAACGTAAACAGTAAAATTTGTAAATTTATGTAGTATGTTCACGTGTAGCGGAAGATCTGTGAAATGTTCAGTAATCCCATCGCTTTCAGCGTTAAAGACAGACTGAAACGGTTGAAAGGGAATGCAGCTTGGAGTACTAACGCGTCGTAGCAGATCGAGGACCCTCGACGCTCGGCGTCTTTGGCGTCCGTCTGCGAAGTGTCTAGTGGTTAAAACCAAAGCTCACGTGCTTGACTGGATTTGCGACAATAATTATCGAACTTTCTGTTTTTGCATATCACCAACTAAACCATAAAAACGTAGTTGTTTCTATATAAATCATGTTTCTATTTAGTGCTAAGGGAAGCTTTCGAAAACGATTTTAAGATTACATAATAAAATAAAATATCAGTCATTACAGAGTTACCATTAAGATTGGGCTTGTTTAATATTATTAAATCTGTATTACCTGAAAATGTGGAATTTTTTAATAAAGTGTATTTATTTTACAATGCCAGTTGTACTTTTACAGTTTCGTTAAGTCCGTATAATGAATTGATTATCTGACGGATATTAAAAAAGAGCGTGAAGGTGCCGTTGTGTTAAACCGGAAATACGCAAGCCATGTTCGGGCAGTTGTCATACCCATTTGCGTTGACTGATCATAAATTTCGTAGCGTTTATCAAAAATAGTTGGTTGGTTTTCAAATATATGGTATACCTATGTCCACTTCACAACTGTTAACACTTTTTCATAAAGAACGTTTTTATATACTTTAAACTCATACATTTCTTACTGGGTTTTAACGTTGCATTGTTTCAACAACGTATATGTTCACTGCTATAAACAAAAAACAGGTTAGAATAACAATGTTTTTAACTTCATTTATGTAAAAACAACATATTAAAAAAGGTGACAATTATTAAAACAATAATCTTATTTCTAAAATAATTTGAGGTTATGTATCCACCCTAACGAGCAATTTTTTGAGTAACGTAAACTTTCGTAACGTAGGTGCATAATTTTTGAAATAATCATAAAATGGTTAGCTAAGCCAATGGCGAAATACTTGTCACTTGTAGAATGAAAGAGGATCGCTAACGAAACAGGGTCAGTTGTCTTCAAATCGAGTATTACAAAAAATCTTCACACTAGCCCCGACAGGGGTAACGACGGCACAGAAGACACAACTTTTCGTAACAGACTTGAAACACCGAATTATTATCCACGGTTAACTCACTGCAACGTTTCGGTGTGTTCACCACGGCTAACTCGTCTGCGAAACGGGTGTGGGTGAATCGACAACAAAATTCTCAAACGAGCGCCAAGATCCTTCACCAATTGTCGTGCAGCGATTCTCATGACCTACCTTAATGGATCCAAGTAAGGGTAAACTCTTACCACGAAGAATAAAACTTACTTACATCCTAAATATAAACAGTAAAGTTACAAATTGGTCGTACACTCTGTATATGAATGCCGCTATAATTCTAAAGTGAAGCCCAAATTTTCAAAAATTATTCATAATGTAAATACTGTCCTGTATAACAAACAGTAGACATCAATAAATAGCAAAATGGTAAACTCAAATTTCTGACCCAACTTAATGAATGCCTAACAATTCTGTAAATATCAGTTAAGCTGCATAAAACACAAATTAAATACATAAGTGAGTAACCCAAAATTGGCCTAAGACAATAATTTAGAAATTACTCCAAATTACTCAACAGATCAATTGAGTAAATATAGAAAATACAAAATGCTGAAGTACATTACAATATTAGATTATATAATTTAGACAACAGGTCAAACTAATTCGAGAAAATTAGAATTGAAGGAAAGTTCCCAGGCAAATGAGGTATGACAAGGAAAGCAATTTAGCGGAAGTAGATCTAGAACATCTAAAAATCCATGAAGCTAAATTAATAATTATTAACAATCCGAATACAAACTTCCGGAACCTGATGAAATGACGCAAGACCTGGCGTTAAGTCAGCTTAACCAACACGTATAATGTAAACGGTATCACCGAACCGAATCGTTTATGGATATTAATCAATCCGCATAATTGTCCTATAGTACAAGGAATTCTACTCATCAACACAGTCAGTTGCTAAGTGTCTAAATTGCAAGAATCACGTAGCCTTGAAAATAGACACAGCCACAATTGACAGCGGTTTGAATTTGGGGCACACAAACGACTTTTCGTTTACCAAATTCTGAGCCGCATGGAACACAGCATAATCTTAATTAAACATCAAAGTGCAGATCCTAAAAACAGGTGTAAAATGAAACTGAATGCACTTACTGAAGGTAAGTGGCCAGTCGCAAATGTATATTAATGTTCAAAACGGTAGAAAATACAAAAAGTTAAAACTACAAAATATACACAGAATTGCCTTCCCCGTTAGTGTGGTACATGCTGAGAGAGATATAACGGGCAACGCAACTTCCGTATATCGTTGCACGAAGATAAACAACAAACAGAAGACAAAAATCAGACCTTGAGACGGCAGCTCGGTGATTCCTGGAGCCTTCCGAACACGACCATGGAGGACGCGGCAGCGGATGGCATCCAAATATGCTAGCAACTCATATAGGCACGTATTTGAAAATTCCTCAAAAGCTCGTACCTTCCCTTGGGTGGCTGATTGTCTCCAATTTCGTACAGCTCGTATAACCGAAAGCTACAGGTGACCGAGATAGTCTGGTTGGTCGGAAAACGGTCCCACGAGACTTCATATAGCATGCGGCGGGTAACGTATCAATCTTCTGGTTAAGTGTTACTTACTCTGGATTAGACCCAATGAGAATTTACCAAAACACCAAAAGAGCTCGCAGACAACTAACTAAATTCTTCTGTAGATGGAGATGATTTAAATAATCCAAGCAAGAAGATCCAACAATCTTACATCACCTCCTACACTTTTACCAGCAACCCACAACTTGTACGGCCAAGAACTCAAGAGGAAGTCCCGTCTCACATTTCACACTCCAGAAAATTCCACCCACCCAATTCAAAATCCACCTACAACTCCAAAAGAATCTTCCCAAAATTCCCTAACACTATAAGAACTCAAAAAGTTGAAAACGAGGTCGACCGCAAAAGGAAATGTATGCAACCAAACACACCCATCAGATTGCCGGGATACTACTGCGAAAAATACCCATAAAAGAGGAGTTATAGAATTCAATATGTGCATGAGTTCCAATGACCTTGTAGTGACATATCAGTTGTACCTAGAACTTTAAACACAAATTAGAATAATAGATAAGTCCCAATGTTTCAATGTTTGTAGATGTAATGAATATTGCACCATGACACCACTAGAATCCAATAGAAATTTCGTCTACAATTATTTTAAAGTATAATTAAAATATTTGGAAAGTTCTAGAACTTAATAATAATTACGAAAGTTAATCCTTGTTAGTTAATTCAGTGATAGGTTTCACACCTTCCGACGAATTTCCGTGAGGTTGATTAATAGTAAATAGTTAGTTGTAATGCCAACTACTGAAAAAATAAAACTAATTTCCTCTAACAAACTGAAATTATTAACACTGCGTTTGTCATCAGGCTACTCAGAATATAAATCTTCCATGAAATAGTATTAAAATTCAGACACACATACAATTGCTCGAAACAATCCCAGCAGTCCAACGGATAGGAAATTTATAATTATGTATATGAGTCTACTTTCGTTTTCTTCAGCAAGAAGCGTACAAAACTGTCATCTAACGGCCATTACCCATTACCTTCTTCGGTTATAATTTTAAAGATCGTTTGATAACCGCAGATACACACATGTTTTTAATTACTTGTTTTAAAGTTCGCTATTAGTAATGGTGTTGGGACTCAAACAGTGCTAGAAATCACGGTAGAAATAGTGGTGTAAATGCTGTTACAGATAAGGTGAGAGGTAGAATTAGAGGAGCAGCTTGTAGTGGTTGGAGAGTTGTTGTTGACAAAGGTGGAAGAGAAAAAACACATAGTGTTAGCGAAAAGAGAGGTTGCCATTAAAGGTGCCATTAGTGGTGAAAAGAGTGAGGTGCAAATTGAGGTGTCAGAGGTGGAAAGAAATGTGGTACTATAAGTATAGAACAAATAGTGTAGTTAGAGCTGCAGAACCGAGGAAGGTGGTTCAGCGGTAGAGCGTTTACTTTTCATTCGGGAGGTGTTGGGTTGGAACCCCCGGGTCATCTGTCCCGATTCGGGTTTTTCGTGGTTTTGCTGGGTCATGTAGGTAAATTCTGGAACAGTATCATCAACGAAATTCCATTATCCATCTTTCCTGATCTTTTCTATCCTTGCATTCCCATTACTGGTTTAAAAATTGATTAGGGTTTCGCTGCGGAACCCGACTGAGCTCTATAGCCAAACCTTCGTAAATTTTCCTTTTTTCCTTTAGAGCTGCAGATGGTGTTTGTGATAGAGTTGGAGGTAAAGGTGGAGGTGTGAGACTACGTGTTCATTGGAAGCTTTTTATTTTATATTGTGTCCTTAATTGTATTCTCGAAACTAGAGAATACTTAAATCACTCATTTTGCATTTATAGCTCTATACAAAAATGACAAATCTTAAGCAAGTTGTATCAAACTTGGAGGATACACTCTAAAATAATGTCACAGACTTGCATAAACTGCACACAACTCCATTCTCAAAATTGATATGATTTTCTCACAATCAGAACAATGCCAAAACCTTTACCAATTTGTTTTATTGTATATTATACGTGTTGTCTTTCACATTGGCCGCAATTTGTTTTCCAGCGTTGACGTTGACAGCGAAACGAATATAATGGATAGTTGATGTAAAAATTACTTTTAATTTTTGGTTGCCAGGTCGCTTTACGGTCCCCTTAAGGCCTCTCAAAAAATATAATACAATTTCTTCATATACCTTAGAGAAAGAACGGATTGAATAGTATTAATAACAGTACTACATTTTCGCTGCAACTCTTTTTTTTTTGTGCTTAGCTCCAATTACTACATAGGCACTTTATTATAATTGCGAAATAAAAATATCGCATTAATTTCACATATCGGGTGACCATGATGTGAGGCAACAGCGTGTAACTTTTTTGTTTTTGAATTTATTATTATGACCTCTTACGCCAAAATAGAACCTCTAAATATGCATCTTTAAACTTAGATTTTAGGTCCGATTTGGCCAGAAGTAATATCAACTCTGTATTTTTAAATACAACTACCTGTGTTTTCTGTGATAATCTTTTTCGTTATAAAATTCGCAATATATTGATTTGTTAGACAATGACATTTGAGTTTAGTATTTCCGAAATATTCAATAGTTTACTAAAAAATTGAAATACCCGTTAATAATATTTACTACTAATTGTTTTTAATTTGGCTTTGGAAACAGATGAAGAATCAATTCAGAAGGGTTTTTTTATTAAACTGCTTAAAAACTTTATTGTAGCAAGAAGATAATTTAAATTAATTAGGAAAGACAATTTTTCAATTTTTAGAAGGCCATTACTTATTTTTTAATTTTTTCGTGCTTCAGTTTGATTACACTTTTTAATTTGCCACTTTGTTTGCTTCAATTTATTACTAACAACATGTATGATTATTTTTAAAATAGCAAGAAATAAGCAAGTCAAATTAATGAATAACAACGGATATTTACAATAGCTACGTATCTACAATTTTATTTTTCTCTCTATTTTTAAAATTATCAGGTATGTTATTAGTATTTAGTTAAAATAATTATAATGACAAATTCAAAAGCGCAATAAAACTCAAGTACGGGAAAATAAAAAAATAAGTTATA
>JABXWE010031119.1:0-14632 GCA_014611495.1 Limonius californicus
CCTTGTTTTCAATTTTTCTGACGACACTTTCTAATACTAAGTTAAATAGTTCAGCTGACAAGACATCCCCCTACCTTACTCCCATGTTTATATCGAAATTCTCTGTTAGACCTTCTTGTGTTCTGCTATTGCGTTGCTGCCTTTCATTGTGATTTTATCATTTTGATAAGTTTTGCAACGATTTTTGATTTTGCAATTTCTTCGAACATACATTTATGATCTACTCTGCCAAAGGCTTGTCTGTTGTCTATGAATAATTATGCTAGAGACTAAGGGGTTGAATAGGGAAGATTACCTTATGAGTCATGGTGATTCCCTTTCCATGTTGTAGAAACAGTTTATAGAAATTCTCAATACCTCTTACTATTTTAAATATTTTGGAAACAGAAACTCTGTAAGTTAATTTTTTAGATATAATTATATAATAATGTTTTCTAAAAATAGTTGTAAAATCTATAACATTAATTGAAGTTCATTACATAAAAATGAGCAATCTTTTGCGTTGAAATAATTTGGATGAATTAAAATTTTGATTCTACAGAGCCAATGAACTTTGTGTAGTTTTTTTTAAATGAATAGTTACCGTCTTTGTAAAGAAATCACAATTGTGCATAAGAATGCAGTTCTCCATAATATAAATGCATTACAGGATGTACCGTTTCTGTTGAAAGTGCTGCTTTATTGTAAGTTTTTCCAGAAGGTTCTAATAAAATATAAATCAAAAATGTTAAAAAGTGTTCCTCACCTTGATGATAGTTTTCCTTATTCTCACAAGAGCAGGAGGCAATTGTTTAGAATAATGGCCAGACATCTAAGAATGTCTGTAAGGTTTGTTTATTTGTATAATAAGGGTTTGGTTTTGAAAAGGACTGGTAAAGTTGTTATTATTTGTGCTATACCTGCCTTGATTTCTATAACAGTAAAAAAACATATGTGTATTGTAAAGCTTTTAGCATCATAAACTATGCAATGAAGGCTATTTAAATAGGTGTTAATGCTGAGTTTTATGAATTTTGCTTGCCAAGTTCACACTTAATAAATATTGTAGCCTTTTTCTTATTACTAAAACTATCAAAATCAAGCTTTAGTAGTTTTTTATAGAATAAAGTATTTGCAGATTATGTATAGATACAACATAAACAACAGAATTTAGCAAGAATATGACAGACTTATTGATACCGTAGGGCCATAGTGTTCCTATATCCACTATATCTACAGGATATTGCAACTGGAGTTGAAAAAGTCTATATCATATTTTGAAAAAATTAAAGATATTTGTAGAATAATTGAAATAGAATATAGGTACAATTATTGCCAAATATCAAAGATATTTTAAAATTAAATTTTAATTTGAAAATAAATTTTTAAGATAACATTAGTTATTTAAATGTATCTCAAGGATATTTTTTAAATGTTAAATTATTTTCTTATTTTTGTTAACAATATAATCAATAAAAAGCAAAATGGTATTCCCTACAGGCAATGAATTTAATACAATTCTGTTTTCAATACATTACAATATTGTATCACAGGTAATTAGCCAAACTCCAAAGTTTCTTCATTTTGCCATCAGCAGCGAGTCAGTAATGGATCCTTGTCACCACTCTTGTCTGCAGGCACTTCCATTAATTTTTTTGAAGGCCATCAAAGGCGTTGCCGGCCAAGTGGATGCGTTTCTTGGTTTGTATCCATTACATTGATCACTTTTTACTTTTTATTCCAAGGTTGTCACTGTTGTGGGTTTGAAGTTAAAAATATGCTTGGACATTTTAATTAGCTGCAATTTTCAAAACATGCACCCAGTCAAATTTGTATATAGTAAACACACGTAATCTATTTTGGGTTTTGCACTTACTGCGCATATGGTATAGGTATAGCACAACCTGCGTGGTGGGAAGATGTTGTCACTGGTGGCAGCACAGACAAGAATAAGGAGATCACATCTGTTTCGACTGCCTCTACGCACTCTCCTACTCCACCACCACAACGAAGACTTGCTAAGAGCTTTAGTGTTGCACCATCTTCTGTTACTAAGGGTTAGAAAGTTGTTATAAATATTGACTTTATTTTTCTAGTGGTGTTTACTTTGGTTTTGTGCTCTTACTTTTTATTTCTTCTTTTTACAATTTTATTATACTTATGTCTAGTAGTTCTTTTGTTCTGTTTCTTGCCTTACTTAATTGAAATTCATGTTCATTTATAAGTAAATATAGGATTATTAATAATTTCATCAAGTTCTTTTTATTAGCTTAAATTTTTGTTTATATTTATAAACAATATTTGAGGAGTCAACCGCCAACCGGAATCCATGTACGAATTAACTGGAATTGTTGCCTCACATTACTTTGGAAATTTTAGAGTACTTGAATTACTTTGTCATTCTTGAAATTAGATTGCAGTACTGGGCATTATTTTTAATTATGCTAATAAATAAATATTTGACAGGATAGCTATTGAGAAAACAAAGGAATAAGAAATAAATCAGATAAATGCACTAGACAGTAAACATTTTTATTTCTTGTAGTCATTGTTTTTCATTTTGCAATATATTTTATCTAATTTTGACACATAAAGTGACACTTTTCAAAACTGTCTGACGTTAGGAAACGCTTTGCTTTTCGTAACTAGTTACGTAATGAAAAATATTTCGTAACCAGTGATGAAAAATTAATTTCATCACCAGTTAATAGCATGGAAACTGTCATTATTAATTTAATACGATTTATGTCGTATGGCATTTCTAAGGAAATTAGTTATGACGTTTAATGACAGATCAACTGGAAAATTATAAAACTATGTTTTGGTCAAAATTAGATAAAATCTTGTATGCAACACGTTATGAAATGTTATTTTGTGTAACTCATGTCATTTTGCAGAATCTCGCTCGCTCACTACGCTCGCTCGTCGTGCAAATATTCCATTTCGTTACACAAAATAACCCTTTTCATAACTAGTTACATAAATAGCTATTATTGTATTTTATGTCACTTGAAATAGCTCTCATTACTAGACATTACTTCACATTACTTGTATTGCATTAATCTCAATTGTATGGCAGTGCTTAAAATTACCATGCAATAATATAAAAGTTGAGATATTTAGAATACAAGTATTACTTATATCCAGATGGTTGAACCTTCAGCAATATTGCTTTTATTAATTACTTCTTGCTTAACTTCATTGTAAATCATGTTAATTAATAAGTAAATATAATAGGATTAATAATTTTCTATTAACTTATTAATTACACTAGTTTACAACCATTTTGCGCACTAGGTGCCACTATACTCTTCTTATGGACTTTGGACCGCTAAACTCGAAAATTGCATTAAAAATTTTTTTTATGGATACATTTTCGAGACATGAATTTTTAAAATTTTTTTCGTTTTTTCTGGCAGGAGTTCGACAATTTGGAGTATATCTCAAGTTACGAAAGACCAATCTCCTCACTCGACACATCAAATTAAAGACAATTAAATTACGGATAAATGTTACCTATATTGTTTTCCAGCCGCTTCAGTAGTTTCAATGCAATGAGCGGTACTATGAAACAAATATGTGTTTTCGTGGCCCAAATAAAAATTGAAAATTCGTTCTATCGACGGGACAAATTAGAAATCATAAGAGAAAAATAATACCTTATTTTTTAAGTAAAGTTTGGACTTTTACGAAGTGAAAAAGGTATTAACGATGAAAATCTATAGACAAATGCAAAAGTTATGAGCAAGTATATAGGAAAGTACCAAAATCACATTTTTCTTTACTTATGTATTTTTTCCTTTTTATAGCGTATAATGCATTTTTATTCATTATGTTTATTTTTATTGTAATATTTTATTAAAATATTAGGTTATTAGAAATAGTTTTGGCTCCTGCTTCGTCTTCTGTTTATTTTGAGATCCGTTTCTCTTATGAGGAACCAAATATAATCTCCCATCATTCTCGCATCTCAAAATCCTTGGAAGTGCCGCTCGATGGTCTTCATTTGCTGATGGAGCCTTTCACCATGATCGTTACTCACGTCGCCAAGATTCTCCGGGAAAAAATTCAGGCGCCAATGTAAAAAATGAATCTTCAAAAACATATTTACGCCTGTTGGAGAAATAAAAAAAGTGAAACGCATATAACAGAAAATGAAACAGAATTAAATAGAGTAATAGTATGTCACACAAATGTTTGCATATTTCTGGAGCAAATCTTCTCGTAATTCGGACTATTGTTGTTTTCAGAAACAATTAACTGAAATGAATTCCAGGCTGCGGCTTCATCGGATGACAAGTTGGTTTGAAATTTATCATCTTTCAACAGTTTTTGCAAAAGAAAGACTTTTAAATAGGGTTCTCAAATAAGCGAATGCTTGGCCTTCTTTATTCAACGCTTTGACAAAGTTTTTGAACAGTCCAAGTTTAATGTGTAATGGTGGAAGAATAATGTTTTCTTGATGCAAGTAATTCTGCTTTCTCTTTTGAACGCTCCAAATCTCTCACCCAATCATTAAGTTCAGCCTGAGTTAGAAGGTGGTGCTCTTCACTCGCATCTAATTCGCTTTCAATATCATCCGATGAATCGGAACTTGTTTTGGGTTTAGATGAATCGGGACACTTGGGAATGGAAGTGTATCTGAATGCGGAGCTGGAAACGTGACAGATTGTACATTTGCATAAACCCATCGGATATTTTTTCCAATGCCAGTCTGTTTGCTTAGACAAAAACAGCAGTCGGTCGAATGACAATATGGTCTTCTCTAAATCATTGGTACGCCGAATTTCATGTGGCGCTTAATGTTAAAAAATGTGTAATCTATGAAATATTTATGTATATAAAATCATCACCAAATGCATATCCTGCCCAGCCAGAAGCCTATCCACTAAGATTTGTATGGCAAGAACGAAATACAATACTTGGTGTCCATGGTTCATGAAGATTTTCTGCTGCTATTCCAAAATATTGAAGATAATTCTCTTGTAGCGAATTGGTAAATTTACGTTGACTTTTCTTGACAACATAATCACCACACACATAGCAGAAATCATGCGGGTTGTTCTCGCACTTAAAAGTTCGTTGTCTTACTCATTTTACAAAGTTTTAATCAAGTAAATTAAATGTTTCGACATATACAATTTACACAATTATTGGACACCAATGTACACAGCAAAGGATAACGCACTGATATGCAACACAAAATCTTCGAACTTTTCTGTACTGAACTTGTTATATGCTGTAGTGCGAGTATCTTGCGCTGAACATTTCCGTATATACAGCATCCCAGGTAGAGGTTCGCAAAATTCAAGACAAGGCCATAACTAGATGGCATAACGCGGCAAAACTATCTCTAATAACCTAATATTTTAGTAAAATATTACAATAAAAATAAACGAAATGAATAAAAATGTGATTTTGGTACTTTCCTATATACTTGCTCATAACATTTGCATTTGTCCATAGATTTTCATCGTTAATACCTTTTTCACTTCGTAAAAGTCCAAACTTTACGTAAAAAATAAGGTTCTATTTTTTTCTTATGATTTCTATTTTTCCCCGTCGATAGAACGAATTTTCAATTTTTATTTGGGCCACTAAAATACATTTTTGTCTCATAGTACCGCTCATTGCATTGAAACTACTGAAGCAGCTGGAAAACAATGTAGGTAACATTTATCCGTAATTTAATTGTCTTGAATTTGATGTGTCGAGTGAGGAGATTGGTCTTTTGTAACTCGAGATATGCTTCAAATAGCCGAACTCAAACCAAAAAAATTTTAAAAATTCATATCTCGAACGTATCCATAAAAAATTTTTTTAATACGATTTTCGAGTCTAGCGGGCCAAAGTCCATAAGAAAAGTATAGTGGCACCAAGTGCGCAAAATGTTTTTAATTATTTGTAAACTAGTGTTATTTTTTGCTTTTGACAATGCCATGTTGTCATGTTGAAATGGATAAAACAACTAAAAATTCTGTTGAAATTATTAATAATATTGTATTTAGGTATTCATTTAGTAGTTTTTTTTATATTGGCTCCTACATTTTCTAATCTATAAAACAATATATGTATCCACTTTAGGTATCCCAAAATCTTCATTAATAGGCTTGACAAGTAGCAGGGGATCGGCTGTATTATCCAGTTCCTCGGTGCCCAGTTCTGGTCCCTCTTCAGCTTCTAGTTTATCCTGTAAGTATTAGTAGTACTCTTTGTCGGTCAACTAAAACAAGTTTTATTTTTTGTTAGCACTCGCATCTGAGACTCGGAATCCATTGGCTCCCGAACGAGCCAAATGTAACAGTATTTTGCATTTGTTTGGTGAATGGTTATTTGATGCTGCATTTGTAGGCTCTGATTTACCCCAGAGTACGTTCTCTGCAAATTTTTTAACTTTATGAACCAACAATAATGTTTTAGGTCACAGTGGGGAGCAGCACAAAAGACCAAACTCGGTAATAATGGACAGTTCTAAAAACAAAGGTTCTAGCAATACATTCCAGCTGAATTCGCTGACAGATTTGTCTGATTTGCCACCTTCATTGACAATTGACAAGTATGAAAGCGGACGAGCAGAGGCATTGGGGGCACTCTGCCGCATCATATGTGCCAAAAAAACAGGAGAGGAAATTTTAACTGTTTACTTGGCTCGTTTTTATTTGGCTGTGCAGCAAGGACTGAAAATTTCACCAGATCGTGAATGTGGAGAAACAATAGTAGCCATCTTGATGAATTCCCAGAATTTGTTTCGATTGGATTTAGATGGAGTTAGGATTTTGGTTCCAGCTTTTGTATCCGCTTTGGAAATAGTATTAGCAGACAAAGATTCAAAATTATCTACCAGCATTTCAAAAGTTGAATTGAGACGTGCATCTATACATTTGCTGCTGTCCATGCTTGTGTTACCTCTGCATTTTCAGAATATTATTATAAGAGAGTTGAACAATTCTAACGGTTAGTATTAAAAAATATACCTACTGTCTGTATGGATTTTTTCAATTACTGAATTATATCTATTATAAGACGCATGTTTTTCCCTATTTTTGTGCTTCTGTATTTATAGTATGTTGTATACTTGATGGCTTTTTACCAAGGTACTAGTGGCTGAAGAGAAGCTTTCTGCCTTAGAAAAATAAGGGTGCGTCTTATAATCGATGTAATACGGTATTGCTTCTAAAATAATGTACGTCTGATGGTATTTTGCAGTAATGTGTTTGCCAAATTATTAATTTGGAGGGAATTTGGCGGCAGTATTATACATTAAGTAACATAATAAGCTTTTTTTTAGGCTTGTTTTTCGTTTACCTGTATAAATATTTTTTGCTCTACTTATCACCTTTGTTTTGGCATTCTTCTTTTAGGAGTATTTTATATCTCTTCACATTTTGCTGTGAAACTAAGCCCTTTTTCTTTAGTGGCAGATCCTTTTGTGCTACTTATTTATGGGTTTTTGTATCCCTTCCCACTTGGATTCCATTTCTTTTCTTTTACGTTAATGTTATCAAGCTGTAGCTCAATTTCATACAAGAATTTGCTTTTTGAATTTTCATCTTTTACTACTTAGGTATTCCACTTTCTCATTTCCTGTTTGCTTAGTTTCTTGCCTACTGATAATAGTTTCAATTTTCTCTATCTGGGTGTTAAATCAAACTGATTGATGCAATGTTGCATGCTTTCCTGTCTTGGCTTAACCTCAATTTCTCTGTAGCTTCCACATCCGATGGCTTAATCTAGGTATTTTTCTGACATTTGGCCCATTCATACCCTGCCTTCCATAACTGTGAGTAAGAGGCCTCCGTGTCTTAGAATGTGTCCTGTAAGTTGGTACTTTCTTTTTGTGATAGATTTCCAGATTTTGGGAGCATCTGTTCTATTTAGAATTTCTTCATTGTTCTAAGACACTAGATTTCAAAGGCCTTTCTTTTCTTGTTTTCCTATTGTTCAGCTGTCAGTTCATTATAGAGCAATGCTCCAGTGGTAGGTTTTCAAGAATTCTTTCCTACTGTCAGTGACAGTAAGAGTGACACTTATGTGGCGGTTTTCTTCTTGTTGAAGGCCCGTTTGGCCTGCTGGATTCGGCTTATTATTACATCTACCATCTTCAGTGAATTTGCTACCGAGATAGCAAAATTGTTGCAGGTCTTGTCCGTGTAATTGTATTTGTATATTCCCATTATTAGCCAGATCATGACCTTGGTTTGTTGCTATTAATGTTTCATGCTTTAGTTGTTTTATAGTGTATTGTCCATCTATTTGCAGTTCCTCTTCGTTCTCATTTATTAGTGCTGTATCATCAGCATATCTGATGTCTATTTTCATGTCTTGTATAGTTACTCTTGTTTGTATCCTTTCTGTTACTTCTAAGTTTTTTTTTGTATATAGACTTTGAATAATAGTGGTGACAGTGTACATCTTCGTTTTATTCCCTTCCTTTTCTGGCTTCTTGTACATCTCCATTTTCCACATATCATAAAGTGGCTAGTCTATATTTGTTCCACTACAGGCAGTATGTATTTCTTTAATTAAGAAATGATTTATTTAATTTGTTTCCCATCTGGTGTTTTCCATCATCTTGTCTTCTGGGAAGGTTGCTTTTACTCTATTTTCTTTCTATAGCAACATTTATTAACTTTATCGATTTGTATTTGTATGGTCATGTTCTTTTATTCCCAATTTTGCTTTAAAATTTCGGCACTGGTCAAGAATATGGGTCCCAAACCATGTTCTAATTTATGTTCTAATTAGATAATGGAGACATTTGCTAACCTAACCTAACCTGTGTTCTAATTTATGTTCTAATTAGATAATGGAAACATTTGCTAACCTAACCTAACCTAACCTAACCTAACCTAATCTAACCTAACCTAACCTAACCTTGACCAGTACCAGGTTAGGTTAGGTTAGGTTAGCAAATGTTTACATTATCTAATTATAACAAATTAGAACATGGTTTGGGACCAATATTCTTGACCAGTACCAAAATTTCTCAATACATTTCTTATATCTCAGTATTTATTTGAATTTTGTTTAGTTATACAGTCTTGAATTACATAGAGTATATATTTTAAAGGTACCCCTGAGCAACCTGTGACTTTTGCACAACTAAAACCTCGACTTATGAATCTTGTGATGAATGCTTTACAAGTGGAAGCGGACCCGCAGAACACCCACATGCTCCTGGGGGGCCTTTTCCTGTGTGTACAAGACTCAGCAGTGTTTGAAACTGTCGAGCAAGTCACGCAACCTTTAGCTGAGACAACCACCACCAATTTACTGAGTTCAGGTATGTGCCAGACTGTTCTGTCCTTGCGTTTAGTTCTTGGCTGCTTGTGTTTGTGTTGATTAATCTTTTGAGTTTGTAAAGCGTATTGTTTTTGTTTGACTGTGTATTTGCTTGCATACGATAGCATCCGATGCAACGAGCACTCTCAGCATGTCAGGCAGTTCTGATCCACGTTCGGACTCCTTTGGAAGCGATACATTGTTTGATGTTCATCCACTTGGTATGTCGTTGTTTTTCCTGCACAACTGATTTGTTAAGCTTTGCCCATGTAAACAACTAAAACTGTAGAATTGGATTGTTTCAAAATCAGTTGGTTTTCGGCAGATTCCGCTCATGCTCTGTTTGTTCGGGCAACTTATCTGGTGTGTCATCGCCTTATTTCTTCGTGGAAAACAGACCTGAATGTTTCATTAGCGGCCTTGGAGTTACTTTCTGGGTTGGCCAGAATTCATATAAGGGAGTCTGGTAAGAAACAATTGTAATAAGCTTTTTTTTTGTTATACAATTTAATTTAATTTATTCTTGACATGCAGCTAGAAAATTTACAGGTAGGATAAATTAGTTAAAATAGTGGTTTCATTTTATTATTTTTTAACATAGTTTTTACTTAATTAAAAATATAGAAATGTCTTACTTTGCACTAATATTTTTTTTATATTCGAATTAGATGCTCTAGAATGTAAAAGAGCTGTCAAATGGCTGTGTGATTATATAGTATACCAGTGTTCACGGCCACCCCCTGCACATTCAAAGGATTTACATTCTACTATTGTGGCAGCTTTTCAGTGCTGCTCAGTATGGTTACTGGAACACCCTTATCTACTACGTGATAAAGACTGTTTGACTACGGTAACATATGAGTATTTGAAAGATATTCCTTCCTTTAATTTACTTAATGTAGGTGTTAGAAGTGGCTGAATTGGGTGTATCTGGCACAAAATCGATTGGAAAACCCGGTGAAAAAATTAAAATGAAGGATGATAAGGAACTGAAGCCGGCATCCATGAGAGTAAGGGATGCTGCTGAAAATCTGCTCACATGTGTTCTTGAACAGGTTTGTCTAGTATTGTGGCATTTTTTAATCTGTTCTCCTATGAGGGGTTGAAGTACAATATGTTCAGAAGTTTTTGTATCATATTTTGAGATATGGATATATTTAACTTGTTTTCTTTAGCAAATTAATCAAAAATAAAAAGAATCCTTTCACATCAAACTATAAAAAATTACCATAAATATGGTAGTAATTTAAAGTAACTTCTCATGCATATTTTATTATCTAAATGTCAAAAATGTTTGGTTATATTTTATACCTTATTCCATACTACATGACCTCTCAACATACGGTGCATAGTACTACCAATGACAACCTAACCTAAGGTTTTGTTATGACAACATAATGGTAGTAGCATTAGTTTTGCATGTTTTTCATGATACATCATCTATGTAATACATAGGTTTCCCCATTCGTTTTTGGACTACAACCACCTTTCGAAAAAAAAATTACTCTCCGTCCCTTTTCAGAAAAAAAACACACCTACTTCCGTTCTTGAAATCAATAATGTAATCCACAGTTTTCCAACTTTTTTGGGTCATAGCCCACTTTCTCAAACAGTGATTCGATGGCGCCCCTCTTAGGTGAAGTATACTATACTATACAGGGTGTCCGGTTACTACACCGAAAACTCTCGACTGCAGTTTCGACGGACTAAATAGAGACGATCTATGGAAAAAAAGGTGAATAAAAAGTTTTTAGTTTTCGAGTTATAAGGCTTCAAAGTCGATGGAAAAAAATGGTTATTTCTTTACTGTGTCCAAATGAGTCAACGAATCTTCTTCAAACTTGGTATGATATTGGATGCCATTAGGGTGGTCCTTATTGTAAAATATCGTCAAAATTTACAAATCGTATCACAAGTTGTCATGAATATGCTACTCTTGGAAAGCTCAGAACTTTTTGTACGGGCAACATTTTACAAATTTGATGCGTACTTATACAAGCAACCTTAGTTTGTAACAAAATTGACCTCTTGCAACTTTTTCGTAAACTTGACCATTTTCGAGAAAATCGAGATTCTTTAAAGCACTCAATTCCACGTTGTTTACGTTACTGATGCAAAACATCCGAGGTGGCGAAGAAACACGGCGCATTTTTGTTGAAACAAATGAAACTAGTCTGTTATTCTGACGTTTAATTTTGTATTACCGGTTTTGTGTGATATTTCTAAATCAGTTTCTGGTGTCGTTTTCGTTCTCTTGTTATTGTATTTCATTTTTTTTATTTTAATATGGAGTATTTCTTCCGTGAATTGGCAGATATGCATTTAATATTAGGAGAGTGTAGGATGAACTGCTTGAGAGCAGCACGAACGTATGCTGAGAGGTTCCCTGGTAGACGTGCTCCACATCATACGACGTTTGCTGCCGTAGATCGAAGATTAAGGGAGTTTGGAACATTAAAAAAATCAACTGCTGGTAATGGTCGACCACGTCAATTCACTGCCGAAGACGAAGAGAATATTCTCAATGCTATTGAGGAGAATCCAGGAGAGAGTATTCGGGGAGTGGCTAGACAGCTTCATGTTTCCAAGTTTGCCGTTCATCGAACATTTCAGGAACAGTCGCTTCACCCGTTTCATCTTCAACGTGTTCAGGAGCTACTTGAAACGGATTATGCTTCGCGGTTACAATTCTGTGAATGGGTACAAAATCTATCATAGACGAACATGGTTTTCTGGACATAATCTTATTTACCGATGAATCATGTTTTACCAGGAATGGAATTTTTAATTTACATAATTGCCATGTATGGAGTGACGAAAATCCAATTCGCTCAAATTCTTTCCAGCGACAATTTTCCATTTATGTGTGGGCTGGAATTGTTGGAGATATTCTTATTGGTCCAGTTGCCTTACCCGATAGACTAAATGGCCCGTCATATTTAGATTTTCTTCAAAATATTATGGTTCCAGAATTGTTAGATGATGTCCCTCTAGAAACACGCCGTCGCATGATTTACATGCATGACGGAGCACCTCCGCATTTTACGATTCCTGTCAGACAATTTCTTAATAATAATGATCCTGGCAGATGGATCGGCAGAGGACATGATGCTCCCGTGAATTGGCCTCCTCGATCTCCGGATCTCACCCCGATGGACTTTTTCTTTTGGGGAACTTTAAAAGAAAAAGTTTATAGTAGACCCGTTAACACCAGGGAAGAATTGTGGGAGAGAATACAGGCAGCATCAAATGAAATTAGGCGCACTCCTAATATTTTTAGAAACGTGCGAACATCTCTACTCCGTAGAGTAAACGCTTGTATGCGCTGCAACGGGGGGCAATTTGAACATTTATTAAAATGAAATTATAAGTCAGACAGTTTCAAATACCTATTGCGAATTAAATTTCGACAATGGCGTTAATCCGTGTTCTAATTTATTTATGTAATGTACATTGTGGGATCTCTTTTGAATTAAACGTGTTGAATTAAACGTATAAAACGGCATTGTATTTTATTTTGCATTTGAAGAACTAGCTTAAAATTAATCTTATTGTAAAGCAACAGGCTAGTTTCATCTGTTTCAACAAAAATGCGCCGTGTTTCTTCGCCACCTCAGATGTTTTGCATCAGTAACGTAAACAACGTGGAATTGAGTGCTTTAAAGAATCTCGATTTTCTCGAAAATGGTCAAGTTTACGAAAAAGTTGCAAGAGGTCAATTTTGTTACAAAGGTTGCTTGTATAAGTACGCATCAAATTTGTAAAATGTTGCCCGTACAAAAAGTTCTGAGCTTTCCAAGAGTAGCATATTCATGACAACTTGTGATACGATTTGTAAATTTTGACGATATTTTACAATAAGGACCACCCTAATGGCATCCAATATCATACCAAGTTTGAAGAAGATTCGTTGACTCATTTGGACACAGTAAAGAAATAACCATTTTTTTCCATCGACTTTGAAGCCTTATAACTCGAAAACTAAAAACTTTTTATTCACCTTTTTTTCGATAGATCGTCTCTATTTAGTCCGTCGAAACTGCAGTCGAGAGTTTTCGGTGTAGTAACCGGACACCCTGTATATTGAGAAACAAGGATAGATTTTTAAAATTATTTAATTAAAAGATATTAACAATATTAGTGTATGGCTCAAAGTTTGATTAATAAATATATTTTAATAAAAAAATTAAAATAATTTTATTAGTAAGAGGGCTGAGCTTGGTGTAATGACACTAATTTTTCGATATTTGGTGGATTGGTGCCATATTTGTGATTAACAATATTAAATCGCCACGTTCCACTATTGACAATCTGTTTCTTTTCTTTGTTAGTAAATTGCTGACTACGTTAAATCCTCTTTCGGCTAAATATGATGATGCAAACGCAATGAAAAACTTTTTTGATGCAGCCCATAAAGCTGGATATAAAACTGAAATTGGCCTTTGAAGCCAAAATTCTTGATATCCATTTGTTACTTTCAATTTTAACTCTTCATTTGTTGAAAATTCTATCAACTCCTCCTGTAGTGTAATGTTTAATGAACCTGTCAAAACATGCATGTACACTTCCAATGTGTTTTTTATACCAAAGGGTATAACAATTTGAAAACAAAATGGCATGTGTCCAAAATTGGTACTTCTAAAGAGCGTCTCACGGTCAGAGTGTAGTACATGCTCTTATAGATACCAGTGTTGCAACACTTCTACCTAAAATTGCTGTGAAGACACCAAGCATCTGTCAAAGATTCGATATTCTGCATGTGTGTTAATCTTGTCGTGACCTGTGCAAACTTGTAAATATAAGCTTTGTTGATGGAGCCGGAACATACACACACACACACACACACACACTCTGTGGTGTTCCGTGTGGTGCACTGCGCATGCTGCGCGTCGTTCATGAACTAGTTAAATGGGTATTAGGAACAAAGCTATAATGTACCAATGCCTACTTTTAAAAGGGACTGATCTTGCTTAAAAGACATTTAGAACTATTATTTTTAGTATTAATCAAACTTTTCTGGGCATTCCTGCGAGTATTGCCCAGGGGGGCGGAGGTTGGTTCTCAACGCCCCCTAACTTTGCCTTGGACCAAAAAAGCCCCCTTAACCTGTCAAATAAATTTGTTAAAATTCCATCGTGCTTGGTAGTGGATTGAGGTAGCAAATAATTGAGACACAGAAATGGACCATTTCATATGGTTCCCTTTAAAACTATTTTCTAAACGTCAAACACCACGCCTTAAGAGGCAGGTAAGGCTGTATTTCCACTTGCACCATGCTGAAAAATCACGTGATCTTTGTTAGTACACAAAGCTGAAGAAAAGTTACGTGATGCACATACCTAATGTATGTATGTATGTTAGTGTAAAGTCC
>JABXWE010031120.1:0-17244 GCA_014611495.1 Limonius californicus
GGGTGCGGGCGTCCCTTACATACTAAACATTCATGCAACATGCACCCTAAACTTAACTAAGCAAATGCGGTCGCCCCAGTCGGGATTCGATCGCCCCAACGGAGCGACTGCATTTACTGTGACCTCGAGTGGCCAATGCGTTCTCGCACTAGACCACCGCGGTCCCTTGCATAGCCCTACCTGAAAAATTCGATTTTCTAAACTCCGATTCCTGGTTTGGCTGCACTTACCCAAGGAAATATAAAACCATATCAGGAAATAAATAACTTTACACAGATTTTACAAACTGTTAGGAATGCTGTAAGAAGAGGAGACCGAAGCGATGGAGTCCATTTCCAACACGTAGACCTTAAATACTCTAAACACTCTCAAAATACTTAAATAAATGTCTTTTACAATTTACCTTCTAAACTGCGTGTTATTGCGACGACATACGCTTTGAGGATAAGTTTACTTTGTTTATGTTTACATTCGAAGAAATAAACACAAAGGTCTGGCCAGTACGTAACATGACAGCTTCGACATGCTTTGTAGCACTCACAGCCAACCTCAATTATAAAGATTTTCGATAGCACGTTGTTTGTCATCAAAGGCAGAGCACTGTAAAAACCAGTACAAAAGGGACATTGAATTACTACCTACAGATTATGAAAACAATATTGCTTTCGAAAATGTTCTGGTCAGATCCATCATGAATCTATAATAATAATCTGATCGACTGCATATTCCCTTCGTAATTAGTATATCTGCCTACAACAAGACAATACAACAGTACCTAAAGCATATATTGTTTACTGTTTACTTAAATAATGCATTTATTTAATGACGAATCGGAAACAAATAAGCCAGCACGTTTACCTTACTTAGCCCCTGAAAATTTTTCCTTCTAATGTCATTTGTAGTGGTTAGTTTACCTACAATACCTCACCAACTATTTTCAACGACCTATAGAACATGCTTGTCGACGCTTATAGAAGCATCAGTTAACAATCTGTTACCAAACGCAGCAGTGATTATTGAAGCTGCAAGAAATACCCTGACAAACTCTTTTTTTATTATGCGGGAGTTTTGAGCACGTCTCTGTATTCTTAGATCACGCTGTATGGGCATTGCGACGCCTCCGTTGGTACGCGGGTCAAAGTGTTATTGTTTTATAAGTTTTACGTTACAGAAAATGATTAAAAAAGAGATAACTTAACAACATAATATTTGCAGCACTGTTGCGAATACTTGCACACTAACACGTTTACTATCGAATTTTCAGCTTATATCTACGTTGGCAGTTGCAGGGATTTATAATTCCGTATCTAACAAATTCAAATTTACGAAGCATGCAATCGCTCTCTTACAAACCTGAAATTTATTGCGAGCAAGATACAAACGCAAACATTACGCTGCGGATATATTTGCAGTGTATACATATCGTTATTTCATTTTTAATGCGGTAATTTATTTTTAGTATGCCCGTATCGTTTGTCAAATACCGGAATTATACCTTTCTGTAAATCCTTTGCTAAATATTAAACAGAAATTAACGTTGTGGTGAAAACAGGTTTACCCTTAAAAACAATTAAAGTCCATTTCCATTTTCCTGTCAGCGGCCTCGATTAATTTTCTACCCAGCACAGTTTAATTCCGATTCATTTAAATTCTAGATAATAGTAGGTTCCAACGTTTTCTGAAAATTATCCGTTTAATTCTTGTCGTCTGTTATTTAACATACAGTGTATCCTATCAATGAATACCTCTGTTATATCGTACCTAAAGGAATAGAAAATTGATTGCAATAGAATTTGGAATGACTTAGAAAAATCTGCAAAAATACCAAGGATGCCGTTTTGTAGCATGTTTGGTACCATCAGAAGTTGACATTACCTTTTTAAAAGTGAAGGATGTATAAACTCTTTTTATATAACATAGTACGAGGGGTATTTTTTAAATAAGGTCCGTTATTTAATAAGAAGAAAAATACTGTAAATATCATTAAAATATATTTTTTTCCATATTCTACATACTTTTATCTACTTTTCTACATAATTTCCATTTTTGTTCAATCATGTATCATACCGCTCAACAAGTTTTTGAATTCCGACGTCAAAGAAATCTGCCGCCTGTGAAGAAGCCCAATCCATGACTGCAGTTTTCACTTCTTCGTCGTCGTTGAACCGTTGACCACCAAGGAACTTCTTTAAGTACCGAAACAAGTGAAAATCACTGGTGCAATGTCTGGACTGTAAGGTGGATGATCCAGTTGTCCCCCCCCCCCAAAGACCTGATTAAACCTTGTGTTTGTGCAGAAACATGTGGCCTTGCATTGTCATGGCGCAACATCACACCGGAAGACAATAGACCACGCCGCTTGTTTTGTATGACACGCCGGAGTTTTCTCAAGGTCATACAATACGCATCAGAATTGATTGTTGTGCCTCTCGGCATAAAATCCACTAACAAAATCCCTTTCCTATCCCAAAAGACAGTTGCATGATCTTTCGTACTGAAATTGTCTGTTTGGCTTTCACTGTGGTTGGCGACGATGTGTGTTGCCATTCCATTGCCTGTTGCTTGGACTCAGTAGTCATGTGAGACATCCAAGTCTCATCTCCTGTAACGATGTGATCCAACAATTCATCACTTTCCTGATTGTATTAAATCAAAAACGATAAAGCACAGCCCAAACTTTTTGTTCTGTGATCGTCAGAAAGCAGTCTTCGAACCCATCGAGAACGCAATTTTCGATAATTCAGTTTCCCGAAACAATGGTGTACAAAACTGGCCTTGAAATCTGTGAAAATTCAATTGGTAACTTTGAAATCGTGAATCGTCGGTCCCCTCGAATTTTGTTGTCCAAATCACGAACCAAATCTTCAGAAACCACAGAAGGTCGGCCAGGTCTTGGCTCATCATGCACATTAAGCCGTCCTTGAACATTCTCACCGACTTTCGAACTTTACTGTCACTCATAGCATTATCACCGTAAACTTCACAAATCTGGCGGTGAATTTTTGCTGCTGCTAAGCTTCTTGCACTCAAGAATCGAATTACAGATCGTATCTCACAGTCGGCGGGCGACTCAATTTTCTTAAGCATTATAAACTTCTACAGCCCAGCACACAGACAGACGATACGGCTGCAAATGGCATCTAAACGCGCCCAAAGCATGCTGGGAGCAGACGCTTAAGCATACTGCGGCGATCGCGCGTCATTTTCACTCTCATTTTACAAACAAAACGTGTCGAAAAAACAACCAAACTCTACTGACGCTACTTTGTTACTCCGCCCCAAATTTTTCATTTTTGGCTAATTTATCCAATTTTCACACAGATAAGTAACAAATAACGATGATTTGAACAGTAACACTTAATAACATAGTTTTATTCAAACAGGATATAATAAACACACAAAATTACAATTTTAAGTAACTCGCCAGACGAGCGTCTATTCACGTTGTTTTTTCTTTTTTCAACAAGTAACCATGGCATCGACATAAAAGAAACAAAAATAAGTACATTTTACAAAAAAAATGTGACTTCCTCAACCAGTTGGAAAGCAGAATTAAATTAACACAAATTAACCAAATTTTAGATATATAAATAACTTTCTGAAAATATCCTACTGAAATTATAGCCATATTCCTTATTTAAAGAGGAATTTTATAACAAAATTCATATTCATTTTAAACATAAATCACCTTAAATAAGTAATATTACAATTAATGATTATCAAAATTATATTAAAATGTTCTTCACACCTATATCCAAATATGACTCACAAAAAACATACAACTGAACGGTCCATTTTCCTCCAAAATTACATGTTAGTTGACAGTTGTCGAACATAATACACAAATCACATATCTTATTGTTTTCCAGGTGAAAAACTCACAGTCAAGTTTGATAAGTACCTCTAATACCTTCATACAATTATTACGATTACGAACAAGCAAAACAAAACGGAAAATTCAAAGGCTAGACACCCAGATCAACCCAAACAAAGTCAACGGAAATGACAATCACTCATTGAACATAACCTTCACTTGGTTTTAATAATTTATTTTATAGGTTTAAAGCATGAAATAGCTTTAAATTATCTAAATAAGTTAATATTTTATTATATGATATAAATCAAGCTTCACATAACACAGCAATATGTATGCGTGTTTTGATTTCTATGTTTAGCTGTTCATTGCACAATCATCATTCATCATTGACAGCCTTATTTGTTCCACTGCTGGGCATCGGCCTCTTCTCTACCACATGTTTCTCCTCAGCTCTAAGGTAGAAACACAGTTTAACACAGTTTAAGCTCGAATCCGAACGACCGAAATTCTGGAGAAGGATTTTAGCATTAAGATCCCACGGTTGCAAGCCGAATCGGGAAATTGTGCGTGGTGGGTTGCAGACGAGATTTTTATAAATTTGCATAGTAATGCTTAGTTTTCAAACCCAAGCCAAAATCGACGTTTTACTCAGAAAGCGAGCGTCTAGCAACTGAGCTACCACCACATGATAATGTACAATACTGGGTCTTAATGTTAAAAAAAAACCTTTTTGGAATTTCTGAACGTCTAGGTTCGAGTTGTAGACACCGCTGAAACACCGAAATAAAAATCACATGCTGCAATACGCACACAAATTTTTCAATACAAACTTTGGTAACCGTAAGATGTTTAACCATAAATTAATCGTGGTATATCTGTCGTTAGACTGTAGCTCATTCTTACTTTTACAGCAACGTTGAGGAGAAGAACATAACAAAGAGGAGGCTAATATCCAGCAGAAGTACATGTGATGTCTATCAACAAATATTTATGGATGATAAAGCCTTCCACTTTATTTTGTTTACAATATGAAAAATGTCATTACAACAGATGTATAAAAATTGTTACAAGGAGTGAAATATTTCCTGCCAGTCTCGGTGGGTTAATAGTTAGCGCACTTATAGATCCAAGGGGCGCGGGTTAGATCCTGGCTGAGAGGTCGGAGAGGTTCTAGAATGACAAAATCTGAAAGCACGCCTGCTGTTAAACATTACTAAAGCCGTAGGTCCCGTCATACTGCGATGTGTGAAACATTACTACTAGAGTTGGAACTACCTGAGATAAGAAAAATTCATAGTTAGGAAATTATGGCTGCAGTGCATAGAGATGCTTGGAAAACAGGGTCCTAGATCTCGCACAATCAAAAATGAATCAATTAATCAATCAATCTACATATGTCCTCATGCTACCAGACTGATGACTTAATATTTCTCCTCTGACATTCTTTTAGTCGGCAGCTTTATTGTTTTCCTACGTTTTCTTGAATCGCGTCATTTAAGAACCGTGATTGAAAAGATTGGTAATATCGGTGGAATAAACATTGATTACAGGCATTTATAGATCAAGTAATTATTCTGGTGTCGTGTTAAGTTGTTATGTTCATTTGAGTGTTGCCGCTCCATTTGGATTAATGTCGTACTCTAATTGCCGCTTCATAGGAATTAAAAACGCTATTTTAATTGCCATTTTTATGTTGATAACAGTTTTCGCTATTTTGTTTTTAAAGATTGATTTATGACAAGGCCAATTTCAAGTTTCCCTTTGTAGGTTAGATTTGCCGCTTAAAACCAATTCTTGGGATTCTGTGTTGACCCTCGGAAGACGCACGTGTTAATTTCGTTCTAGAATTGTGTCGAAATACAAAATCTTGTTACGGGCCAAACGAGATTTTTCGTCGACCCGCAACAGGATAGGTGGAAAAAGGTCGACAGTTTAGCTCAGCGGAGTAGGGGGAGTTCACGGAAATCGCTTACGGGAGGAAATCTTCCTAATTGTGTACAGAGTGGGTCAAAATTAGTGAGCGCCACCTTCCAAATACAGCTGATTATAGGTCCTCGTGGAAGGCCGAGAGGCCAGCAGCTTACGGAATCGGACTCACCTTTATTGTGCCTCCCCCCTGTTTGTAAAGCTTGCAAAATTCGCACACACACAAATACAGAATGCACAATAATCAAAGAGGCAGTAAATTTTAACACACATATAATTAGATTATTGGGAATGACAAAAGTACAAAAAAATGACAGCAAATGGTGATTTTATAGTTCCGTATTACAATTTGAACGTTCAAGACAAAAAAACTCGCCGCCGCTGGCGTACGTCATTTACATTTTCCAAAGACCTACGTGGCCAGTGACGCCGGAACTTACAGGAATGACACAGTATATATAAAAAAATTACTCTACACTTTGTAGTACACAATAAAAAAAGACAGTCGGCGACTGAAGGTCGCTTCTTGTTACATAAAAAAGATTCAATCCCTTGAAATTTTCCAAGCTGTCGCGAAAAAAAGTTCTTTCTTCACAGCACGAAAAAACTTAGTTCGGAGCCAGGCACAATGTCGTTAACCAGATGCGGGAAAAATCCGCAGGCACGCCCCTGAAGACTGGATGGAATGGAGTCAACATCAAGGGCCCAAAACTTCGATGCGTTCGTCGCACCGACGGTACTATCAGAGGGACAGGAACTGGGCTCTATATTAATCCGCCAAAGGCGATCGGCAAATTCGCAATGAATTACCTTTATAGGGATACAATTCAGTGTGTTTCTAAATCCGACATTTGTCGATAGTTTTGTTTTCACCCCACGGTAAAACAGCGATACGAAAATCACACATAATGGACACCCATCGAAAACCCAAGCCGCCCCTGCAACACTTTACTTATTTACGGCCCCCCGTAGATGGAATTTGGGAAGACCGGAGACATCGGAGATGTAAAATGACTCCGAAACTAACGCAACACAAACCTGCATTTCCCCCAAAAGATTGCAACATATTTCGACCCAATTCTAGAACGAAATTGGCACGTGCGTCTTCCGAGGGTCAACACAGAATCCCAAGAATTGTTTTTAAACGGCAAATCTAGCCTACAAAGGGAAACGTGAAATTGCCCTTGTCATAAATCAGTCGTTAAAAACAAAATAGTGAAAATTGTTATCATCAACATAAAAATGGTAATTAAAGTAACGTTTTTAATTTCTATGAAGCGGCAATTAGAGTACGACATTAATCCAAATGGAGCGGCAACACTCAAATGAACATAACCGACTATAGTACACTTTATTTTGAATCCCTGCATTATTTGCCTACCCTGCCTAATAAAATGTTAGCTTTATGTAGATAGCCATCATATGGCTCAATAATTATACAACTGATTTGCATTTAACATCTAGACTTTTAGACTGAAGTATCAAAACAATATCTTCCAAATTGTGTTATTATATATTCCCCCTGTCTATATTTCTGGATTATATGGTATCGTTTGCCTGCTACATATACGCCACGTTAAAGTTGTTAGCTCGTTTAAATTACAATTGCGAACGGCTCAAGAAGTAATCGAGAGAGCCACCCATATATCTGGGATGTAATATTAATGAAAATTGGACTCTTTCATTAAGATAAAAATCCGAATAGAGAAAACCCCAGCAACATTAGTCCATATGAAAAAAGTACCGTGCAACCATAAACTGAACCTAAATCTACGAATGCTAATGGTACGATGTTAGGTGTTACCGTTATATAGCGTGAAAGCATAGATGCTTACGCAAGCGATGCTTAAGCGCCTTAAAGCATTTGAAACGGGGACGTATTCCAGATTACTGAATAGTAGCTGAACGAACAGGGTCAAAAGTGAGGATGTGTTTGGTCGCATGAGGAAAAGAGCTGAGAGTATCAATATGTTAGGCATGTGATGCGACATCCAGAGAAGTACGACATCTTCCACATCATTGTTCAAGGAAAAATCAAGAACAAACGAGGCCCTGGCAGACGAAGAACTTAGCGATTGAAGAATCTCAGCCAATAGTGCGGACAGCTATGAAAAAATTATGATCGCGAACATAATAGCCAACATGATTGCTAACAACCTCTATGCAGTCATGGCACTCAAAGAAGAAAAAAGTACTTACCTGAAGAAGGAAATGGAAACGAACTTTACCAACCACAGTGAGAATACGTCCTTTTACTAGTACTTTTAGTTTGCTTTGCCACAATATATGTACTTTTTTAAAGGGAGACGTGTTTTATTTGCATTTCATTATTTTACAAAACATTGGTTTTATGTAGCACATATAGAATATATTCAATATACTACAGTAAAAGTTACTTACACCCAATGGTATATTCTGGTATATATAAACAGCGATGATGAGTCAATTTAAAATGACGATCTACGCAGAAGAGGAATCTGTGAATATCAAACAACACAGTCTACATTGAATACGTTGGTTGTTGTCCCCACGCTTCTAAGTCCGCGGGGGTTGGTTTTTTAAAAATTTGTTGACTTCGCTACGAACGAAATCTATATCATTTGAGAATAATTCAGATACATTATATGCCCTGTTTTCCATTTCGAATCTACACAATCCTATCACACTATCACTATCATAGTATCCTTCGGTAATACATTGTAATTGTATACGATCTCTGCATGATGGGGACGACAGTAACGCCTCTAAATTATTTTCTAATTATATTCTTGTCCTTTTTACGACCTTTAAGCAGGCAGGCTTTTTCTATTAGCCCACATAGCATCTATGATGGTAAGCTCATATAAAGCATTTTGACAACCCACTGAAATTAATGCGATAATTCACTTAGAAGGAGATTTATTACAAATAATAACTGAGTTTCTTTCTAGGCCGCTATCTTAAACTTTTTGTGCGATACTCTAGAATCTTAATCATTTCAAACTGTTAAAAAATCCACAAACAAGAGAAATTTCAAACGCGTACGGGGTTGAGTGTTTAACTTGAAATTATATTTAAATTTGAATACATATCATTGACCCATTCAATTCAATATTTCGTTCTATTTGGAATGGTACTGACTCCCAATTGCTGACTGAACATTCGCTATTAATAAATAACTCCTTGTCAAACCGCAATTGGAGCAGACATTAATTTCTGGTGTTACGTTGCAATAAACGAAGCGCAGCTCCTAACTTTTTTGTTCTCTCGGCAATTAAAGCGCAATACAGAAATTCAAGGAAATTGCTTTCAATTGTGATCCATATGACTTACGAATTCTTTAGTTAATTACACCAAGATTCCTTTCCTAGAATGTCTACCTTGGTACTTGCTATAAAATTTGTAATTTGGACGATTCGTGAATATGAAATCAAAATTCTGATTAACCTTCATTTTCAACCTGCATTCATATTGTTATTATGGAATCTTGACCCTAATCTTCTTGTATTGTGATTATCCTTTGTTTGCTTGTTAATTATGTAGCAGTTAACAGTGGTAAGTGTGTAAGGGTCGGCTCCAAATTATCCCAACCGCACCGTATACAGTAGCCTTAGAATATTATTAATAATAACAACGTTACCGTTTACACAGCTGCTTCACTAAAATTATTTGCAGGATACAAAGTGTTTTTAATAAGTCTGTACAAATTTACTTGTCGTAGATTACAGAAAATGAACTTCGCCGGTTTTTGAAAAATACTGAAAATTACATAAAAACAGTTGATTTTTAAATCCTTCAAAATGAGAATTGCTGAGTATTCCGAAGGCTGCGGCAGAAACAGCAAGCAGCAAGATATCATGTATTTGTAACATTTATTCTTATCAAAATCGTAAACGTTGGGTGCAGTCATATTTCAGCTTGCAACGAATTACCGGAAACGCAAAACAAGCTTTCACCGTTGAGATGCGCTTGTGATATATTTTATGGTACAATTTACATGGATACTACAAACACTTTCAAAAAACTTCTCTTCCTCTCTAATAAGCCCCAAGATGTTCTTCGACAATTTCTTCTCAAAACTCTCAGCTTGCCCATATGTATCAATATCAAAGTCCTTGCCTTTCCTTTATATGTTAGGATTGGCTTTATTAGTATTTTGTAGACATTTAATTTTTTTTACTAATTGTTCTATCTTTAAGTATTATGCTGAGTGCACCTGGTAGCACAGTTTACCGGTATTAATTTGTTCTTAATATCCATTGACTCATCGTTATGATTCATATTATTAAAAGTATTGAAAGCAGCATTTTTATGTTATAACTTAGTATGATAGAGATCGGTTTTATTCTTGATTAGTTTTCTTTTTCCCTGCTACTTCCGACATTATATCTTGAATTTCAACCAGAATGTACGTTTCGTCTAAAGCGAGCTTAATCATTCACATTAGATTCTCGGGCACGCAATTTGTTATAAATATTTTATGTTTATTTGCCTTTCCTAAATGTCATTAATTTCTGAATTATTTACGTAGTAAATTTCTATTATTTTAGTTACTAATATTATCGCAATTTTGTACATGGCACTTAGAAGACATATTCCTCTAATTTCTACAATGTCGTTTATCTTCTCTCTTGTAACAAGCACTGCGTATCTTCTAATTTTTTTGATTTTCCAATTTTTAACCTATATCTGTTGAATTATTTCAAATGCATATTCTACTTTGTTGTGTTCAACTGTTCATTCTGCATTTCGCTGATGTAAAGTTTGGCCCAAAAGCTTTTTTATTTAAGGTTTTTAATAGTTTCAACTGCTTGTTTTAACGCCGCTTTTTATGTTTATTTTTCCCCTTCTATTTTTTAATAATCTTGTTTTTTCAACGTATCTTGTACTTTTGTGTCAGCTTTTCTAAGCTCTCTGCAAAATTTCCCAACTTCTTTCTTTGGCTTACTGTTTCTGCGTAGCTTCTGGATGCAACCCTACGACGATTGCTTACCTCTGTAAGATTATTGGTACGGTCTTCCCCGTCTATTGTTTACCGGTATAAATTATACATTATTGGATGAAATAAAGTCGGGTTTGGACTATTTCGCCATTGATTTAAATGACTGACATAATTATTCTCACACCAATTGAGATTAACACCAATATGAGCTACGAGCTTCTTCATATTTTATGAGAAATAAAAAAAACTGCTTTTTATATACTTCCCGAAAACATTTTATCATGACACTAAAAACTGCTCGTTCATAGTCAAACATGAGCATAAATATAGTATGAATTCCTTACTATAACAATATAATTGTGGGAAAATAGCCTGATCGCTATTAAGAATGTACAATCTGTGGAGACCTACAGCTGCAGCCGAAATACCTCAAAACGCAATCAGCTTAATAAGGCTCATAAGCAACCGAGATGTCTTGAAGGACTGGACAGGGTAAAGAGTTAAGGAGACCTACAGGTACAGTCGAAATACCTCATCATAATGCAATCATTTTGAGTAGGGTCGTAAGCAGCCGAGATACCTTAGAGTGCTGGGCAAGGTAAAGAGTTAAGGAGACCTACAGCAACAACCTAAATAGCTCAAAACGGAATCCGCTTGAGAAGGTTCGTAAGTAGCCGAGATGTCTTAAAAGACTGGGCAAGGTAAAGGGTTTAGGAAACCTACAGCTGGAGCCGAAATACCTCAAAACGCAATCAGCTCGAGAATGCTCGTTAGCAGCCGAGATACTTCAGAGCGCTAGACAAGATAAATAGTTAAGGAGACCTACAGCTGCAGTCGAAATACCTAAAAACGCAATCGTCTTCAGGAAGCCCGTAAGCAGCCAAGATACCTCAGAAAGCCGGGCAAGGTTAAGAGTTAAGGAGACCTACAGCTGCAGCCGACATACCTCAAAACGCAATCAGCTTGAGAAGTCTCGTAAGCAGCCGACATACCTCAGAGAGCTGGGCAAGGTTAAGAGTTAAGGAGACCTACAGCTGCAGTCGAAATACCTAAAAATACAACAATCTTGAAGAAACCCGTAAGCAGCCGAGATACCTCAGAGCAAGGTAAAGAGTTGAAGAGACCTACAGCTGCTGCCAAAATAATTCAAAACGCAATCTGCTTGAGAAAGCTCGTGAGCAGCCGAGATACCTCAGAGCGCTGGGGAAGGTTAAGAGTTAAGGAGACCTACAGCTGCAGTCGAAACACCTCAAAACGCAATCATCTTGAGCAGGCCTGTAAGCAGCCGAGATACCTCAAAACGCTGGACAGGGTAGAGAGTTAAGGAGACCTACAGCTGCATTTGAAATACTTCAAAACGCAATCCTCTTGAGAAGGCCCGTAGTCAGTGGAGACATCTCAGAGCGCTGGGCAAGGTTAAGAGTTAAGGAGACCTACAGCTGCAGTCGAAATACCTAAAAATACAACAATCTTGAAGAAACCCGTAAGCAGCCGAGATACCTCAGAGCAAGGTAAAGAGTTGAAGAGACCTACAGCTGCTGCCAAAATAATTCAAAACGCAATCTGCTTGAGAAAGCTCGTGAGCAGCCGAGATACCTCAGAGCGCTGGGGAAGGTTAAGAGTTAAGGAGACCTACAGCTGCAGTCGAAACACCTCAAAACGCAATCATCTTGAGCAGGCCTGTAAGCAGCCGAGATACCTCAAAACGCTGGACAGGGTAGAGAGTTAAGGAGACCTACAGCTGCATTTGAAATACTTCAAAACGCAATCCTCTTGAGAAGGCCCGTAGTCAGTGGAGACATCTCAGAGCGCTGGGCAAGGTTAAGAGTTAAGGAGACCTACAGCTGCAGTCGAAATACCTAAAAATACAACAATCTTGAAGAAACCCGTAAGCAGCCGAGATACCTCAGAGCAAGGTAAAGAGTTGAAGAGACCTACAGCTGCTGCCAAAATAATTCAAAACGCAATCTGCTTGAGAAAGCTCGTGAGCAGCCGAGATACCTCAGAGCGCTGGGGAAGGTTAAGAGTTAAGGAGACCTACAGCTGCAGTCGAAACACCTCAAAACGCAATCATCTTGAGCAGGCCTGTAAGCAGCCGAGATACCTCAAAACGCTGGACAGGGTAGAGAGTTAAGGAGACCTACAGCTGCATTTGAAATACTTCAAAACGCAATCCTCTTGAGAAGGCCCGTAGTCAGTGGAGACATCTCAGAGCGCTGGGCAAGGTTAAGAGTTAAGGAGACCTACAGCTGCAGTCGAAATACCTCAAAACGCAATCATCTTGAGGAAGCCTGTAAGCAGCCGAGATACCTCAAAACGCTGGACAGGGTAAAGAGTTAAGGAGAACTACAGCTGCATTTGAAATACTTCAAAACGCAATCCTCTTGAGAAGGCCCATAGGCAGTGGAGATAACTCGGAGCACTGGGCAAGGTAAAGAGTTAAAGAGACCTACAGCTGCAGCCGAAATACCTCAAAACGCAATCAATATGAGGGAACAGCCGAGACATTTCAGAGCGCTGGGCAAGATTAAAGCTAAAGAGCTTAAAGAGACCTACAGCTGCTATTGAAATACTTCAAAACGCAATTATCTTGAGAAGATTCGTAGCCAACCGAGATACCTCAGAGCGCTGCAGTCGAAATACCTTAAAACTCAATCATCTTGAGAAGGCCCGTAAGCAGTCGAACTACCTCGGAGCGCTGGGCAAGGTAAAGAGTTAAGGAAACCTACAGCTGGAGCCGAAACACCTCAAAACTCAATCATCTTGAGGAAGCCCGCAAGCAGCCGAGATACCTCAGAGCGCTGGGCAAGGTAAATAGTTAAGGAGACCTACAGCTGGAGCCGAAATAGCTCAAAACCGCAATCATCTTGAGGAAGCCCGTAAGCAGCCGAGATACCTCAGAGCGCTGGGCAAGGTAAACAGTTAAGGAGACCTACAGCTGGAGCCGAAATACCTCAAAACACAATCAGCTTGAGGAAGCCCGTAAGCAGCCGAGATACCTCAGAGCGCGGGGCAAGGTAAAGAGTTAAGGAGACCTAGAGCTGGAGCTGAAATACCTCAAAACGCAATCAGCCTGAGAAAGATCGTAAGCAGCTGAGATACCTTAACGCGCTGGGCAAAGTATGGAGTTAAGGAGATCTTCATCTACAGGTGAAATGTCTCAAAAGGCTGTCACAGCTGGAGAAGACTCGTAATCAGCTGACATACGTCAAAGTGCAAGGCATGGTAAAGCGTTTGTGGCGGCGACCCCTGGGGTTGCGACGCCGACCGTCCGGCGATATACAATACCTAGCTTAAGCCGAACATACTACAATAGCGCACTTTTCAGTATCGCGACAATGAAGCACATAGGTCCTGGTGCTAGCCAGCGGATTGCCGCTATTGTAAATAAAACGGGTAGAAACTTTCAGCTACTTTTCCAGGAATTACTTCCGTGGGAAACGTCAAGCGAGGCAACTTCCACCTCTCTACAAAGGTGGAAAGTTGAACCACCTAGGTTTTGTTTGTTTGTTAGTTTTTTTATTTAACGTCGGCCTATTTCTGCTACTATGGCTAACCACCGACGCCAGGGAGCGATGCTACCACAACTGGAAATTTAGCCTGTTTGAGCGTTCTTTTGACGTGCCCAACAACACTTGGACACGGGGCCTACGATTTTACTTCCCGTTTTAGCGTTTCCTTTTTCGCTCAGAAAAAAAACACCAACCTTGGCGTCCGGATTCGAACCCAGGACAGCTGCGTGAAGCTCCGAGAAAAAAAGCCAGTTCACTTGCCCGGTTCTTGACGTACACTTCTGTATTTTACCTTTTAAATAATGACGTCTACTTTGAACTGAAAATTTATATAAATAAAATAGGTTAATACTTAGTGACTAGTTATCAATAGTGCAAGTACTAACCAAAGATTAAGCAGACCTGCAGCTGCAACTCTGATACTTTAAAGCGCAATCAGCAGAAGACCCATAAGTAGTCGAGGTACTTCAAAGCGTTAGGAAATATAAAGGGATAAGGAATCTCTAAAAGAGCTGTGCTTCTTGACGATTACATCAAAAATCCCTCCATGGCAACTTAGTTCTGCTTTTATAGGCCCAAAGTGGGCGTTCGGTGGCTCTATTAATACTGAAACTAAGAATTCTTCGTTTAAAAATAATAAAATTTTAACAAAAATGTTACGGGCCAGACTGAACAAATATCTTTCTTAATTTAGTATTTATGCAATTGTGTCATATCACACATGAGGGAATATTTCCAACAAAAACACAAATTGTAGTTTAGATAGGTCAATGACTAGACCATTTATAACAGCAGTAATTGGCTGTCTTTAAGTCTCTTAAGATCAAACTATTTCCAAGTCTTTTTATGAAGTTCCACCTATACACATGAAGTTCTTAAAATTACAATTACAAATAGGTAGGTATTCTACAATTCCATTCATCGAATATGAAAACTGATGCATTACTTTATGTTAATTGACCTCATAAACTAAGACGAATCCCTTAGAACAGACCTTAAAAGAAACACATGCAGAGAAACGTCTCATTCCCAAGATAAATAATACCTGGGATTGTAGAACGTCTTTAAAAATAAAATATAAATATACAGTATACAGTAAAAATTATAATTACGAGCATAATGTCCAAAGGTTTAACTTTCTGTGAGAATTTAAACACAGTTGCAAACCCGCTACAATAGTTTAAGGGTATTTAAAGAATATTTTTGAATATGTAGCCAGTTGATTTTAAAACTACTTTCTGTATTCGTTCAGTCTTCCGAATCAGACAATACCCATTAAAATCGGTAGTAGAAATTACATTTCAAGTCTTTCATCAGCAACCCTCTTAAAACCCTTTTCACTCCGTGGAGTTGCTTTCGTAAAATTCATTTGATCCGGCGTGCAACGTGGGTCTCGATATTTCGTGATTAAAATTCCAATTATGTGGAAAATTAAAAAAATTCCGATTTAAATCTCAGAGACTTTCCGGAGGGTAAACATTTAGCAGTTTTTCACTTAAAATTTGCTGTACATTCCAAACAAAGTGACATCGGCTGACTGCAAAACTAGAAATTTAAAAAGTTCTTTTTTTTATAAGGAACTGTACTTCAAATTTAGTGATACTATATTTATAATATCTGGTGTGCTAATTAATAATTCTAATTATATTAATTAAGGTGTAGTTTAGTTTTATCATCTTCTAGTTGCGTTTGTTCTCTAAATGCAATAAGTTGTTTAATTTTGTGCACTAAAAACTTAGAATTGTCATTCATCAACGGAAATAATCCGTAAAATTCGTGACATCTGAGATTATACAGCTGTAAAGTTGATAAATTACAAAAAGCATGCTTCTTCCTGTTTTCATTTTTATTTTAACGAGATACTTAATCTGTGTCAATGTGCCTTTTTGCCAACCCACTTTTAGTATGTACTAAATCTGCTGAAACTTTTAGTAACAAAAAGTGATCTTTAAACTTTAATTGCTTCTGTTGCTGTATTTTCTGCTCTACTTGCAGCGGTTCTGGGCCCGTTGCACCAGTATTGATATCTTCACTTCCACTTAAAAAAATGTTTCAACAAAACAATTGACCTATAAACAATTATGAAATTGCTCCTAGATTATTTCAGGTTATGCAAAATATATTTCTGGCCGAATTCAATTTACGTAATTAGCCAAGTAACAGCAGCAAGTAAAAACAAAGAAGCGCCTAATTAAGTAAGATCAATAACACGGCACAACAAATGAAATAATTAATTAACTCCCTAGGCAGCACACCCTAATAAATGCTAATGAAAGATGTGAGTATATTCTTAGTATTTACTTTCAATTTTGTGGAACAAAAGAAAACCTTTTTGTGGAAGCAAACTCTACAGTAGCACTCGCTTTTCCAGTAAACATTTTAGAATTACACCAAATATACTGTATTTGACCAATCAAAAATATATATATATATATTGCTATGATATTTACCCTATATTTTTATTATTATTATAAACTATATCTAAACAATATTAATCTTATGAGATAACCTTGACATAATGTAATTTTTGGCTACGTAATACCGTACATATGTATAAAAGGATACTATTTTGATGACAGGAAGCTTGATTTTACTTGTAATTGTTTGTAATTAGTTTGATTATCATGATACGAATGTTGTTTATAAATTTTTACTGATTAAAATTGACAAATGTATACCCTTAAGAGTAAAAGGTAGTTTACGATCATCGGATGATATTACGATGTGGTTCGTTAGTGTCCTAAGTGAAGCTGAAGTGCATATTCCTTATGAATTGAGGATGTAAACGTCTAAGTGCGAAGTAGGGGTTGTTTAGATTATTTGGGGCAAGTGAGGGAGCCCTAGAATATAGAAATTGTATTATTACTTGGTTATATTTTTGTAAATATGTGTATGAAAAGTTTATTTTGAAATGCAAAAGATTAATATTGTTTTAAATAATTTAGATGTTGTTTGAGGAAACTGTAAAAGCTATTTTATTTGGTTGAATTGTTTTATTTATTTACAAATGTTTGAAGTTGGATGAAGTTGTTAATTTTGGAGGTTAGGATTTTATTTTTATTAATTAT
>JABXWE010031121.1:0-19169 GCA_014611495.1 Limonius californicus
AATAGGGATATTGTAATCGGTATAAAGCATATATGTTTATATTTGGCGGCTAATGCTCGTCTATTATTTATGATAAGATCAAGCGGCAATGTTTGATGTTAAAAACAAAAAAAAAACAATCCAAACCAATTGCAATTGTATAACCGTATTAGTGTCAAGTCGAGTTTGTGTGTTTGATTGAATAATCCTTCCTGTTTTCTTAAGATCTTCTTTGTTAATTATTTTTTAATCTTGTGTTAAATTTGTGCTCTTAATAATAAACAACAATGCAGAGAAACCATTTAACAATAGAACAACGAAATTTAGCCGTTGCTATGCACCAAATAGAAGATCGCCAGGTCAACATTGCTCTTATGTTAGGAATCACGCAGAGCGTCATTTCATGTAACCTTGCGTGCCTTAGAGAAACAGGTATGACTGCAAGAATGCCTGGAAGTGGATCTTTTCGTATCAGAATACCTCGTGAGTATCGACTTCTGATAATTAATGAAAGAATGCACCCCTTTTCAACTGCTCGATATCTGCAGCAAGTGCTCCAGAATGACACAGGAAATAGAGTCTCCGACCAAACTGTGACAAATCGATTGTTTGAGGTAGGACTTACCTCATACCGCCCCCTGAGCTGTCCTGCAAGAACTCTGGCTCAAGGATGACACCAGATAGAATGGTCAAGACGTAGGCTTCAAGAAGCGACACCGTGGGATGATATACTATTTTCGGACGAGTCCAGATATTGTCTCAACAATGATAGCCTGCGTCAAAGAGTATATCGTAGTGCCGCACATTCTACCTTACCTCAGTATACCCAACCAATCGTTGCCTTTGGTGGTGGTGGTCTTATGGTATGGGCTGGAATTTCTTTAGGGTGACGTACTGATGTCCATTTCTTTATTGGTACACTCAGGGGCCAACGGTATGCCCAAGAGATCACTATGGATCATGTTCTGAACTGTCGCAACGCTATTGGACTTGAACGTTTCATTTTTCTTGACAACAACGTAAGGCCGCATCGTGCTCGGGTTCTTTTGGAGATGCTTCGAGATGAGGAAATACACCATTTTGCTCTTCCTTTGCTATCTCCAGACCTCAACAGCTAAAGGACGTATTGCCGGTACTGTGGCATCAAATTCTACAAGAACATATTGATAATTACATTGAGAGTATGCCAGCGAGGTGCAGAGCTGCTATTACTGCCAGAGAAGGTGCCACGCGGCATTAGAATTTAATAAATTTAAGTTAAGTGAAAAGAGACAACGATTTTCATTATACACTGCTTAACAAAATTAGGGGAATGCTTCTTTAGCCGTGCATAATTTTTCAAATTAAAGACAGTCCTAAGTAGCAACTTTAGTATATTGTTCTTTTAACATTACTTAACAAGATATAAATAATAAATATGCTTTAATTAAACGGTTAACTTGAGTAACACCAAACTATTAAGAAGACTACCAAAATCGAAATGTGTTTTATCACTTTAAACGTAATGGAAATTCTGTTAACGTCCGAATACCAAGCTTTAGTAGCGCGTGTGCCTTCCATTAGCTTCAGTAACAGCCTGGCAACGTCGAGGCATGCTGCAAATAAGACGTCTCAACATGTCTTGTGGTAGATTTCGCCATTCTTCCACAAGGGCCTCAGCTAACCCCTGAAGAGTCTGAGGTGCAGCAGGACGCTTCCTAATCCGCCTGTCGAGTAAATCTTAAAGGTGTTCGATGGTATTTAAGTCTGGACTTATGGCTGGCCACCCCATCACTTGGATTTCTTGTTCCTGGAGGAAGTTTGTTGTTAAATTGGCGGTATGAACCCTATAATTATCCTATTGTAGGATGAAGCCATCGCCGAAATTGTTCGCAAATGGCACAACATGCTCTTGAAGTTTCGTCTCAACATAAATTTGTGCATTGAGACGTTGGGGAACGACCGTCTATACTCTATACGAATGTCACCTCACACCATGACCGATCCAGCTCCGAATCGGCTCACTTCCTGTATACATGCGGCAGTGTATCGCTCTCCAGGACGTGTGTACACTCGTATACGACCATCGCAACGAGTTAGACAAAACTGCGACTCGTCTGTAAAAAGCAGTGTCGAAGTTGCCATTGCACATGTTCGCGGGAAAAGTTTAGACGGCTAACTTGTGATTCCTGCTCAAGCGAGGAGCTCGCACAGGCCTGCGGGAAGTCATATTGACTTCTTCGAGTCGTCTTCTAACCGCCTTATCGGAAATTGTCACACCGGTGGCATTTCGGAGTAGATTTTGTAGCTCACGAGCAGTAGCAGTTCGTCGGCGAAGACAAGAATTAAAAATATACCGATCCTTTTTTTCTTTCACGGCCTTGTCCAATTCTCCTGGAATACCTACCCGTTTCTTGGTACCTTTGCTAAACTCTGCAGATAACAGATGGAGTCGATTGGAGCTGGTTTGCTACATATCGCATAAATCGACCATCTTCAAGCAAAGCAACAGCCCTTGCGACTTCAATTTCACTTAATTAACGCATTTTGGACAAAGAAGCATTGAAAAATCAAGTCAAAACTGACGGTTTTACGGTGTCCAATGACTAATTTGATGAGTTTCAGATGTTGGCTTTGTGGTCAAAAACCACTTTGTTTTGAGACTTTCTTTACATTTTGGCGTTTACGATGAAAACGAGCAGACGAATCACCGTAATTCTTTTTGCACTTTGTCAACAAAGGTCAAGAGAATAATATAAGAAGAAAAAATACTTGCTTTTTGGTTAGTCTGCCTCGGAATGGAGTCGAAGGCATTGTGATTTTAAGACGAAGATGTCCGATATTGTCTGTCGGGGATGCATACGTCTTTTACATTGCCCCACAGAAAGTAACCCATAGGCATTAAGCATGGCGATCGTGGAGGCCAACGAATAGGGCCAAACTATGAATTTTGAAAAAGTGCGTTTAATTAATCTCGAACAATGCGGGCGTTGTGACCAGCTCGGTCTTACTGGTACCACTTATGCTTTTCAAGGGTTACTAATTGCAATTCGTTTAGCATATCTTCTAAATTTGTTTGCCAAAAATGTAAATATCGAAGCCCGTCTAAATGTTCATCGATAAAAAATGGAACCAGTACGGCATTATTTATAAGACCAACCCATATGTTCAAAGTATATCGAACTTGCGGCCTAGTTTTTCTTATTAAACGGGGATTCATTGTTGCATAGTAATGAAGATTTTTCCTGTTAAAAATTCGCGAATTTGTAAATAAAGACTGCTCAGTCCATAGCATTGTTCTGGAATCATGTGTATCTTGCTGCAGGTTTTCACGAAACCAATAACAAAAGTCCAATCATTTATTTGTAGAGGTGTGAATTTATAATCATGGTACTTATGTTTTTTGATGATTTTCGTCACGTATGAATCGTCAATACCACAGTCTTGAGAAATTCTTCGACTGTAGTTTTCTGGATCAATCGCTAATTTAGCCACCACATTCACTCCATTAGCAATAATTCCTTTTGTATGCGGCCCTCGCGCTCTTATAAACCTGCCACAAACAGCCAAAATTCTTGAACTCCTTGCAAGCATTGGTGTAGCTGTCTCTCTGGATACAAATTTGCATAACTGTCAGACGCTATAACAGAATTTCTATTGCTATTGAATGTATACATCGTACATATCCTACTTTTAGTCATAGGTGAACATCTTGACAATTTCAAATCACGATAAAGAAACTCTATGTACACCACTTAAACGTAATCTGTCGATTTTGGTATTAAAACAAATCACTTATTACTTGTCAGTTTCAATTGCGCAATCATCTCGTTACCGTTACACCAATAACATTTTTTCAGTAATTAAGGAGTTTAAATGACAATTGGCAATACTATATTTCTCTTAAATTATTGTTTCAATTGTTTTTCAAAGTCAAAGTGTTTTCATGAATTATTTACACAAATTTTTATACATCAACAGGTAGTTTTGTAGGAAAAGGTTTGGTTGGTTACCAATTTGAGAAGCTAATTTTTTTTATATATGGCGGCCATAAGAATGAAAAAGTTTACTATTGCAGCTTGAAATCTAAGCCTAGAAAATTTCTGTCAATGTCATTCAACCGACTGGCCAAAAGCATAAAAGTTACCAAGTTTGATTGAAATAGCGTCAATGGGAAGATAATAATTTATTTCTAAATTCACAGTTTTACAAAACAGTGGCCGCGTACAAATTAACCGAGTAGTTTGTTTCCAGTGAGCGTATAAAAAAAGCAATTTTGTGAAAAAATGGAAATTTCACGTGAAGGTTTTCGCTGGATGATTTTTTACGAGTTTAGTAAAGGCCTAACTCAATAACAATGCATAGAATCGCTTCGTTCAACTTTTGGTAATAAAGCACCATCAGAAAAGACTGTTTACGATTGGGTTGCAGAAACTAGTCGTGGTCGTGCGTCCGTCAGTGATGAATTTCGTGAAGGTCGACCAAAATCGGTTGTTATTCCAAAAAAACATCGATTCTGTACGCAACATGATTGAAGAAGATCGGCATGTGACACAATGAGATAGAGGCATCCTTATGCATTTCGAAGACTACAGTACATTCGATTTTTCATGATCATTTAGATGTGAAAAAGATCTATTCCCGACGAATTCCGTGTTAATTGGTGTAAGGAAATGCTCAAAAAATTCGACCGAGGAACAGCAAAATCAGTATACAACATCGTAACAGGTGACGAAACTTAGATGTATTCGTATGAACCAGAAACTATAAGCAACAATCCGCTGTTTGGTTATTTCAAGATGAACCGAATCCCACAAAAGTTGTTCGTTCACGAAGCACTTCCAAGAAAACGATCGCTTGTTTCTTCGGTTGTACTGGACATGTCGCAACCATTCCTTTAGAGGATTGAAGAACAGTTAACGCTGAATGGTATACAACAGTTTGTTTGCCAAAAGTCATCGGCAAAATCAGGAAAAACAACGGAAAACGTTCTTCGTCATGACAATGCCAGCTCTCACACAGCACGTCAAACAATTATTATTTGAAGAAGAAAAACATCAAATTATTGTCTCATTGCCCGTATTCACCTGAAGCCTTCAAAAACAATGTTTTTGGGATACCAACATCAGAGTGGAAAAAATGTTTCGAGAATTGGCTTGAACGCGTGCAAAAGTGTATAAATCTTAAAAGCGAATATTTTGAAAAGCAATAAAACAGCTTGTACCAAAAAAATTTTTTCTTTCCTAGTTTTTGTAAAAATTTAAAAGGCTGCATTTGTACCTTAGCAATAAACCAGCCAAATTTTCCCTCTTCAACATATGTTTTGATATAAGTTGCCGAAGCTCTTGCATCAAAAGCTTTACCTTCTGAAATGGATTGCGTTTTGAAAAAGTCATTAAATTGGCAAATTTCATCACTGGACAAGCAATGCAGACTTGTATTTTTCGAAAAATTTATGAAGGCGTGGGTTCTTAATACGTAAATCTTCTTTATCACACGGAAGTAAGATTACTTTCGAGGGGTAACGTCTTGAAAATAGTGTTCCTGTTAAAAGCGGAACTTTTGACGTACCTGCAAGATAAGAAACTGAATATGATAACATATTTTATAATTTTGTTTGGCTTCTTAGTCTGGTTTTCCTTGTTAATATTTTCAAGCACTTTGAATGGCAGTTTAAAAGGCCTTGATGTTAAGATAATAACAGCCACGGATAAAATTATCGGATTTATGAAGAAACTTGATTCCTGGTAGACTTCAATCGAAAAAACGAAGCATGATTCATCCACTGCCTTCAAGAACTCAAGGAAGACTTAGTTGAGGATGATAATATGATAAATTCTCAGCACATGTTTACAGATATGCCAGTTAGTTTGCACAATTTAAAACAACGGCTTATTGACTATTTCCCCAAACAAATTAAAAACAGTTATGACAATCACAGATGGATACTGAACCCGTTTTAGACAATTCTCTTGAACAAGCTGAAATATCGACAAATATGGATGAACGTATTGAAATATTATGTGATGGAATGTTGAAACTAGACTTCTTCTCCCAGAGCGTATATTTAAGCAATTTTGGACCAAAAGAATGCAAGAATACTTCGAGCTTGCGGACAAATCTATAAAGTGTTTGGTGCGGTTTGTTAGATCATATTTGTACAAATTAAGTTTTTCATCTACGACTGCCATCAAAACAAACGAAAAAAATGTTTATTTTTAAACGTTCTATATTTGAAGCAGATACATGCTTATCAATTCCTGTTTATTTATTATTTACTTAATGATATTACATTAACGATTAGTACTGTTTTTGAGGCTGAGTATGTTATTGATATAACGTGAGAAGGCAGATTTACTAACATCTATAATTAGCATAAAAATGTAGTTTTAGTTAATGCGATTATATCGATAATGAGAGTCAATAATCGAGATTCCGCAATTTTTGATTAAGCAATTATTAATAAGTAGTTAATGCAAGGTTTGGAAGTACTTTTAGACGTTGCTTTTGCAAGCATTTGAATATGCTTAATGATATTTAACATGATTTTGTTGCAAAATACAGTGCTGAAAAGTTCTAGGGATTAATTATTTAACAAACCAGTGCGTGCATATTCGAAACATGCACATTATTAATCTACAACAAATTCTATAGGTACAAAATACTTTCTCCAGTCATCTCTTGAGGGTTAATATATTACATTCAAGAATATTATCATCGTGATGAGAAGCAGTTTAAATGTTATCTTAATTTCTGGCTTGTTATGCTACTGCAAAATACAAAATATTTTTAAATATATAGAGATACTGTTATCACAGTGGAGTTCGTCATGTCATTTTCAGTGTTTAGTAGGGACAGTCTTATATTAGTATTCTTGAAAGACAGCTGTTTTGGAATCGTGAGTAAATATTATGTCGTTATTGGGTTCTTGTCTAACAATTAAGAATATTTGTTGAAATGCATATTTATTATCTCAGTTTTGATTTTCTAATTATTTATTATTCTGTAAGCCAATAATTTATAATTGTGTCCTGTCTTACTTCGTTGAAATTATTATAAATATTTTTTCTCATCACGCCTATTGCTAGATGGTACGAAAATGAAGAATTTAAAGTGTGAAGTAAGAGAAGAGCGTCAAAAGCTAATATAAAAAATGTTTTAACAAGAGGTTAATTTCGCTTACCGACTATTTACTAAACGAATATTTTTTTGTACATTTACGTTACAGGACATAAACCTTTTTTTGTCCATTCATCATACTACCGCCCCTACCACTCCGTAACCGCTTTCGCATTACTTCAGGGGGGTTCGGGCGTCCCTTACATACTAGTCATTCATTCAACATGCACCCTAAACTTAACTAAGTGAAATACGGTCGCCTCAGCCGGAGTTCGAACACGCGGCCGATTGGCCGCATTACACTGTGACCTGGAGTAATAGCGCGTATTCGCACTGCTTCACCAAGGTCCCACAGGACATAAACCTGGAAAAATAAAATAGTCCATTCCTATAGTTTATATGATTCCTTACGAGGCTATCAAAGAGCATTAAAATAGATCAAATGTATAGTTTCTATCGTTACCGTAGTTGCATTACTGTGCGGTGGAACACATATCTAAGATTGTAATGAAGCGAAAAAATAATCGGAAAATTGATAAGAACATCTAATAAAAATTTGCCTAAGTAGTGATAAAATAAGTTAAAATTAACTTATGTACGCAATACACGTGTCTGGTATACTTAGACGTAATTTAGTGAAACTTTCGCCTTAAACTACTATCCTCCAAGACAGTGGCGGATCGTAAGAATTTTAGTAGCAGGGCTGTAGCAATAAAAGTAAAAAATTAATTTGGATTGAAAAAATCATTAATAAAACTAGAATAAATACTATACGTATATACAATTTACTTACTAAGTCAAGTTACATACATTATATAATATAAATACAATTGAATGTAAATAGAAAACTATAGAGCATTTCAGAGTTGCCGTGCAGTATGGAAAAGATACAAATACAAGGTTGTCAAACTTATTTGTGAGGCACCTTTAAGACATAAAATTTAATCCCTTTCACACAAAGGTTTGAAGTATGGTAATGCTTTTTGTAACGGTATTTTTGTGCCTGGTTGGTTTGCAACCCATGTTTCTTTCTTCGCTTACGATTGTTTGCGTTTGCGCAGTCCTCCTTGACTTTCGTAAGCTGCGCCTGAGTGTTTGATAGCGAATTTCTTTTCCGGCAATCATCTTCCTGTGACTGTTACAATTGATTGAACGTCGAAGTAGATTCCTCCGCTAAAGTATTTTATACTTGAGAGTTCTTCTCGATATTTTGAAGGAATCTTTATGGACATCGTAATCTGTTGTAGTTTGTAGATTCTCGATGTGGGTCTGTGACCGATTTTTAATCTTCGTTTAATCTTGTATTCACGTCAATCGGAATTTTCGATTGACAACAAGTTGGAGACGGCAAGATTTTGCCAAAGTTTATTTACTTTCTGAATTGCTGAATCTGGGTGCGAGAAGCATTTTCTGGTCCGTATCGTCAGCTTGCGATTCAACAGGTGTTCGCCACGCGTCGACTACACCAGAAACCAGGAAAGAACGCCGTGTTATCCAGATCCGCAGGGAAGTGAATTCTGTTTAATTTACGTTGATTTTCGGAGTCGATTTAATCGCTCATTGTTTAATTTACATTACTTCCTTTTTATAAGTTAATTTCAAATGGTTTAATGTGTTTGCGAATCACTTGTTTAGCTTAATACATCCATACATTAGCGTGTTACGTATTTCGTACATAATAACGTAAATATCACTTAATATATACAGGGTACGTCATCTTGAGCCGTAATATTGCGTTTATTCGGATTTGTATCGATGGTATTTTGTGTTTATAGAGCGCTTATATCGATGAAAGTACTTTCAGCGGTTAGGGTGTTTATTTGTTTCATAAACGTTGCAGGTTTATTAGCAAAACGCAGTATTTTTACATTGCTCGATTACTTCACTTTTTTTTAAACACTATATTAAGTGACTTGAACGTGTAGTGTGTACTTATACAGGATTCCAGAACATATTGGCACATTTAATGTAAATGTTACTTGGGGATTAATTTAATTGATGTTTTATTTGCCTTATTAAATTACCGTTGTTGCAATTGGTATTATTATTTATTGTTACCCTATCTTTGTTAATTTTGTAGCGACTAATTAGGTAAGTGGAGAACTCGGGGTCCAGCTTACTCAATCTACATCTGAGTTAATGTTAGCGTATTTTTTTTACAAGCTGGTGGCGCCCTTTCCAGGTGATTGACGAGGAGTTAATTACTTTATTTATTTGACTTTATTGGAGAACCGCCCATCTTCGATTGAGGTTCCGGGAGGCTGACATTAACCAACGTATTACTTATCTAATTTACAGGAATTTCCAGAGGAAATTATTTTCAGGCGTCATAATTGTAACCCCTAAAAGACGCGTGTTGTTAAATGCCAGGTTCGGTGGTTCTAAAACATTTATATTTTATTAAACCTGAGAGTACAATTTTTGCCAAGTGTTAATTGTTTATTATTTACATATTTATAAGAATAAAAAAGATGCAAAACAATTACCAGCTTGATATAATATGCAAGCATTATTATATAACTGAGAAAATATATTACATAAAATCCATGTGTATGATTCATTTTGAAAATCACATTAGTTTACAAAGAGAAATTCCTCATTGTTTATAACAAAACAAATTAAGAACTTAACATTATTATCTTGGTTGGTTTATATTATTTTTGTTTGAGAACTTCTGAACACCTACCTCATTTCAACAAAATAAACCCGACGTGCTGTTATTAAGAGATTACGAATAATGGCAACAATGTCATTTTTTGTCCCATAAGAAAACAATTGCCCTATCTTTTCCATGCTGCACGGCGACTCTGAAACGCGCTATAGTGTCAATAGATAATTATCTATTTATATTTAAATTCCATTCTTCGTTCTTTTTGATTTACAAATTTATCTATAACCGTTTGATTAAAATTTGTCATATTTGTAATCATGTTTTTCTTTATACTTAACATAAATACAAGCAGTAAGTCGATTTTGTGCTAATGAATTTCTTAAAAAAGTTTTAATTCATTTGAGAGCTGAGAGCTGTAGAAGTTTGAATACTTCAACAAAAGATTTACAAATTCCTAGCTGCAGCGTATCTGCGGTCTGCATTGAATGCGAGAATTCTAGGCCTAGCCCGCACAGCACATGAGCTGTTGCAAAATAAGTATACAAGGTGTATCAGAAATAGGTACAGATATTAAATCCGATGGTAGATTACAATATATACAAACTAGAAAGAAACATTATGTTGGCAATGGGACCCTTGTACCGCAGGATAATAACAAAAATTTGAGTTCAAAGACATGTTATGCAAAGGAGAGTAAGATAGAAGTGCAAAAAATTTTCTTATCACCTGCCACAAACCGATACTATTAGGTAGGTCAGTAATTTCTATTCAGTCTGTTGTTATTATCACAAGCCAGGCAAGTTTTTACGTGTCTGCCACTTTGGATTTACTTTACAATTAGGTAATAACCTTCTACAGCTTAAATGCATTTTCTATGTATCATCAGGAGTTCATTTTATTTTATTTTTTAATTCAAAAAAATAAACTTAATGATTTTTGAAAAATGAATAGTACCATTGAATTCTACTTGAACCAATCTATTACTGGTTTAAATATTTGTACCTATTTCGGGTACACCCTGTATATAGTTTTTTAGCTTTTAGTTATTCATCAGAACCAGCAGCGACGAACTTATCATAACATATTTAAGCTACTATTAGAAACGTATGATCAATTAAGCACATTTAGGGTAACATAAAGAAACGAATGTTCTGGATGGCTTACGCAAAAGGCTGCTCTAAGTTATTAATCCGCATACTTACCCTGAACCTAAGCATAAAAAAAGCAGCTGGCGAATTTTGTTTATGTTTAAAATTTTCTGCCACATCCTCAAAGACCCATAATCTGTACTCTTCTTAAATTACTATTACATTTACAGATGTCGTTCGGAGATATTGCGATTCTGCTGATTGCGCTGGGTGTGGCTGCCTACTTCTACCTTACCCGCAATTTTAACTACTGGAAATCCAGGAACATTCCATATAATAAACCAGTGTTCTTCTTTGGGAATTTGTTGGATGTTGTATTGGGAAATGAACCAATAGGAAAGTATCTGGCGAACCTTTACAACAAGTTTGATGGTCCATATTTTGGTTTTTTTGCTTTGGGTCGGCCGTACTTGGTACTAAAAGATCCAGATATCATTAAAAGGATATTAATTAGAGATTTTCACATTTTCCAAAATCGATTTTTTGTATGCGATGAAACCATAGATCCCATAACAAGTAGTGCTTTGTTTGGCATCAAAACACCGCACTGGAAACCGCTCCGGTCAAAACTGTCGCCCATATTTACGTCGGGGAAAATGAAGATGATGTTGCTGTTGATGAACGAATGTGGTGAAAACTTGCAGAACTATATAGCTGCCAATTTAGGTACAAATATAGAAGCTAAAGAATTAGCCGCAAAGTACACAACGGACGTAATAGCAACTTGTGCTTTTGGGATTACGGCTAATTCTTTTGTAAATGAAAACAGCGAATTTAGGGTAGCAGGAAGACAACTATTTAATCGCTCGTTTATTGGAAATTTACAAGCATTGACATACTTTTTGGCACCGTCGATGGTAAAATTATTTAGATATAAATTTCTTCCCGAAGAACCAATCAACTTTCTAAGAGGCGTATTTATGGAAGCTATGAAGAAACGAGAAGCTGACCCAGAGAAAAATAAACGTCACGATTTAATAGACATCTTAATTGAATTAAAAAATCAAGAATCAGCTGACGATAGTTTCAAATTCTGTAAGTATTTCTTTGCCCAGAAGGTAATGTAATAGGATTAATTTCTCGACATATACAGTAGATGTTAATAAGTCTTACATCATCTAAGCTCATAAATAATATATCATGTATAATTATAAAAAAAAGTCAAATGGTATGATTAGTGTATAAACTCGGAATCATTTTAAGACACTCATTTGCTCTTTGAATTTGGTCAGAACAACTATTAGACGACTCCCCAGAAGTAACACACGAATTGCTGGACCAAAAACGGGTTGAAATTATTTTTCACTATATCTTAAATCGAAATCACCGCTATAGTAAAATCTAATAAATTTTTAGTTGCTCTAGAAAATATGCAGATTTGTAATAAAAATGTTAAGATAAACCGCGCAGTCGGTGTGACCAAAGTGCTGTGTTAGAAAGGACAAGTTTAGCATATAAAAATATTATTAGTGACATTATATAGAACAGGGAAGCAGTCACTGCTTTCTGAGAAGCAATGATGCCACCGTTCTAAAAAACGGACTATTTGATTTGCACAAAGAGAAGATGAAATGCTGTTTAGTAGGAAAGACCCCTTTGACATAGAAAAGTTTATTTTCCAGGGCGATATTGCTTCCTGCAATAGCTCAAAGTTGGTTAAATCGTGGATGACGACCAATACTAGCGGCAGGATGGATTAACTAACGCAGTCGCTGGACCTAACTCGAATGGTGCAGTGGTTCCCAAACTTGTTAACCGTGACCCCCCTCTTATAGTACTCAACTTCATTCCGAATCAGCGGTTAAACGGCCAACTGATCTATTACCAAGTAGCGCAATTTATGTATTTGTTCTCCGTGTTTCCGGAAATTTCCACCTTACTCGAGAGGATGCTAAACCGGAAATAACATTTTGCTTTATACAAGCAGCGGATCGCGATCAGATTAGTCATCATTTCACAATTTTGTGCTGTACTGCTGACTGTGTGATGAGTGCAATAAATCGATAACAAATATTTAACGTTAAATACGAGCTGCACTCGTTCTGTTAAAGAGGGATACATGTTTTAAACGGTCATTAGAATCTTCCGCGTCTGGTACTGACCAGAATACAAAGAAAAGTAGATTGTACAGCGATGACTACCTCAAATATGCTTTTAATGTTATTTCCCGGAAATCCCAGCGTGTACTTTGTTGCGACATGTTGTCAAGCCACATACAATTGCTGATCTTATTTTACCCGCAGCTGTTGAAATGGTGCAAATAATGGTTGGTGAAAAAGAGGCTGGTAAGCTGAAACCAATACTCCTCTCTAATAATATCATGCGAAGAAGAATAACTGACATGACAGAAGATATTCGAACTCAAGTTACTCAGGTATATAAATCAAAATTACATATATGTCCTTATATCTTGGACTTCAACAACGCACTACGTAACTGAAAAAGAAAACTTAAACATCTAGGGCACCAAAATTCACTTAAATAAGCGGGGTATGTGATGTCACTCTGGCTACGTGTGGAACCCACATGTCAGCAAAGCATGCACGTGTGACTTGGAAGTTCTGCAGCTTTGAAAGGCCGGGACAAAGGGCCGCCGATGACACAATTTATAGCCAATATGCCAGACCTTCCGTAAATTTAAAAATTCCCAGAAACTGACATGCAAACGTTGGGAGCCTACGCCGCCAACAATGGTATTAAAAACGATATTTTATTTTGTACTCCATTAGAGGTCAATACCACCGGAAAATATTTATTCGACACTATCATGCAAAATACTATTAGTACGAGGTTGATTGGACAAAATGCGTTGCTATATGCACCGATGGCACCAAGGCTATGGCCCAGGACATCGATCTGGTCTTTTTGTCAGATTAAAAGAGATAATGCCACATGGTTACAGTGTTTTTTAGCACCACGAAACTCTTGCATCAAAATCTTTACCTTCTGAAATGGATTGTGTTTTGAAAAATGTCATAAAGTGGTAAATTCCATCAAGGGAACGGCATTGCAGACTCGTATTTTCGAAAATTTGTGAAAACATGGGTTCTTTATACGCAAATCTTCTTTAATACCCGCATATAAGATGGCTTTCGAGGGGTAACATCTTGAAAAAAGTTTTCAAGTTAAAAGCGGAGCTGTCGATGTACTTGCAAGATGAGAAACCGGAATATGTGAACATATTTTCCAATTCCCTCTGGCTGACTTTCTTTGTGAATATTTTCGAGCTTAAACACTCTGAATATTAACACAATAATAGTCACGGACAAAATTAACGGATTTATAAAGAAATTTGATTTCTGGTCGACTGCAATTGGAAACAATAAGTTTGATTCATTCCAGTGCGTTTAAGGATTCATGGAAGACTTAGTTAAGGATGATAATATGATAAATTCTGAGCAGGTGTTTGCAGATATGACTACTTCCCCAAATAAATCCAAAACAGTTGGTGACAATCACAGATGGATACTGAATCTGTCTTTAGACAATTCCGTTGAACAAGCTGAAATTTCGTCAACATGATGATATTGTAATATAATATGATGGAATGCTGAAATTAGACTTCTTTTCCCAGAGCGTAGATCAATTTTGGACCAAAAGAACACCGAGCTTGCGGAGTAGGCTATAAAGTGTGTCGTCTATGACTCACACTTGAAAATGATATTGTGTGTGTATCGGTTACAGAGCCCAGATGTGGAAAGTTAGTTTCTGAAAAACAGGCACATACATCGCATAAATATTTTTACATTGCAACTTGTTTTATGTTTACAGAAATGTATGTATTTATTGAAAATTTTAATATTTTAAGGTTGATTTATTTTTGTTTACATTGTGAAAGGCAGAAATAAATGTCTTAAAGACATTTTGCTTTATTTTGGAAATCTTCCCGCAACCTCCCTAACCCTACATCGCGACCCTCCAGGGGGCCGCGACCCACACTTTGGGAACCACTAGAATAGAGAATAGGCAAGGATATCAAACGTCATATTCAAAACATCATCATCATAACAAAAAAACTATAATTAATCGAATCGGTAATTCATGGTTGAAGCAGCTATAATTTGAAAACGGAACTAAAGAAAACTAATATTTTCAGCTGTGTTTTTTAATGTAATACAATGATTAAGTACATACTTGAAACAGGCAGTGAATGACTGAAAAATATTTGAGAGATATGCGTTTAAGCTTAAATTTTTTGCAAAATTTAAAGTGATGTAGGACTTCTCTATTTTTATATATTATTATTTAATGGTATTCCAGTGTCCGTGTTTAAAATAATACCATTATCTGTATCAAAATAGACCGTTATAAAGAACATTACGTACACTTTGTCATACATCGCATTTGAGAAACGCTCCTATTATATTTTATTTCTAATTAGCGAATTAATAACAAAATTATTTTCACTACATTTCAGATGGAGACAGGTTGGTAGCTCAAGCAGTAATATTTTTTGGTGCTGGGCATGAAACAACCAGTTCAACTATCGCGTTTACTCTGCATGAGATTTGTGTGAACAGAGAAATTCAGGACAGACTTAGAAAGGAGATACTAGAAGTGATAAAAAAACACGGCGATCTAACTTACGAAGCTCTTCAAGAAATGAAATATCTTGATATGGTTGTTTCAGGTATTATTTTTTTATAGTTCAGAGCGTTTGAGTAGATTTTTAATCATGTTATTTCCAGAGACGTTAAGAAAGTATCCTATAACACCCTTTCTCCATCGCGAATGCTCAGAGAACTATATAATCCCCGAAACGGGACTTGAAATAGAAAAGGGTACGCCAGTTATGATTCCTCAGTATGGATTACATTGGGACCCAAAATATTTTCCAAATCCCGAAAAATACAACCCGGAGAGATTTAACGATGAAAACAAACACGATTTTCCTCCCTACGTGTACCTTCCATTTGGTGATGGACCTAGAAATTGCATTGGTAAATATGAAAGTCCTTGTAGGAGTTAGTTGAGTTATATAATTTGACAAGGGAATGAAAGCATAAGCCTAGAGAATAATTTTCACTTTTATGAGGATGGAGACGATAAAGACGAGGCTTTTATTTTTGATTGCTATCCAAATAAATCTTTTGGTCATACCGAATCATAGATACAATACATTATTTTCAGGTGAGAGATTTGCGCTGATGAGTACGAAATTGGGTATAATTCATGTAATCAAAAATTTCGATGTTGTCAAAAATGCCAATACTAGGGACGATTTGATTTTTACGGCAGCCGGACTACTACAAGTTAAAGGTGGAATTCCGGTGACTTTCCGGAAGTTGTAAGTGTAGTGTAGATTATTACAGATTTTATTTTTCTAGTGTGTTTTAAATGTAATGTTGTACAAATATGTTTCCAAATAAATGTATGTAATATTTATTAACTTTGTTTTAAATACATTTTCCATTAATATGCTATCTTAATAATTTCTGTGAAAGTCTTACCAAACATTTTAATTTATTGCTGTGACTATTATAATGAAATAACGGTAACATAAGAACAAATAGATGCAGCTGCAGAAAAGCTAAAAACCAGAAAGGGTTCCGCTGTTGATCACATACTCAGTAAATTATTCAAATACTGTTGAGAATATCTGATCAAAGAAATCACCCAACTATATGAGAAGACTTTAGAGAAATCTACCATACCAAAGGAATCGAGAACTAGTATTACCATACTCATTTTGCAAAAGGAATATAAGAAATAGCCAGGAAACTACCCAATGATAACACTACACCTAAAATTACTGACAAGAGGAATATCAAATGAAATATTGGAGAGATATCATATCAGCGAAGAACAACAAAGGTTTAGAAACAACCGGTCTCTGTGGATGCCATATTCATCATAAGACAAATAATCGCCGAAATTCTGTACAGTAGCGGAATCTGCTAATAATCGATGTGACCTCGGCATAAACGCATAGCGGTAAAAGATTTTTGTCAGCGTTAGCAAATGAAATTGTACTAACAATGTAATAATTGATGCGTAGTATTCAAAGAGTACCTTTCATTTATACTAGCGTTCCCTTCCGGAACCGTTTTCGCATTACTTCTGGGGGCTGCGGGCGTCCCTTATATACTAATCATTTATGCAACATGCACCCTAAACATAACTAAGTGAAATGCAGACGTCTCAGATGGGATTCAAAAACGCGGCCGGTCGACCGTTTTTCACTGTGACCACGAGTGGCAGCGCGTATTCGCACTGCTCCACAGGGGTCCCTAATTCAAAGAGTACCTACAAATTTGTATTCTGTAAATTATTTTCCCTCATCAAATTTCGCTAATATTCAATATGTAGATCGACACTGGCAGAAGAACAAATAAACTTGTTCTCTTAACAATTGAAGACGATGGTCTCAAGAAGTTACATTTACTGATGTTCTGGAAAAATACGTTTCAAGAAATTATGAAAAGTAAATGTTCGCATTTCGCATTGCAAAAAACAGTATGATACATACAATTGCTGAAGATCTGAGTTTCTAAGCAGCTGCTGAAACGGTACAAATAATGGTCGCTGAAAAAGAGGCTGACAAGCTGAAAGCTATATTCCTCTCCAATAATACTATCCAAAGGAGAATAAGTGACATGGTAGAAGATATTCGAACACAAATTGTTGAAAATATGAGGAAGCGCACATACTTCTCATTACAGATGAACGAATCCTTGCATATTTCTAACCGTGACCAATGTATAGCATTTCTAGCACATCGATCTGATCTTATTGTCAGATTGAAACAGTTAATGCTAAATGCTACATGGCTATACTGTTTTTTTACATCGAGAAGCTCTTGCATTCAAAACTTTATTTTCTGAAATGGATTGTGTTTTGAAAGAGTAATTTAATTGGTAAATTCCATCAAGGGAAAATCATATAAAGAAACTTGATTCCTGGTTGACTATAATTGAAAAAGCGAAGTATGATTCATTCAGTGCGTTCAAGAACTCATGGAAGACTTAGTTGAGGATGATAGTATGATACATTCTCAGCACATGTTTGCAGATATGCCAGTTAGTTTGCACAACAGCTCTTTGACTATTTTCCCAACGAAATTCAAAACAGTTATGCCAATCACAGATGGATACTCAACCCGTTTTTAGACAATTTCCTTGAACTGAAATTTCTACAAAAATGAAAGAAAAACTTATTGAAATATCATGTCATGGAATGTTGAAACTAGACTTCTTTTCCCAGAGCGTGGATCAATTTTGGACCAAAAATATGAAAGAATACCTCGAGCTTACGGACAACGCTAAATGTTGGGTGTAATTTGCTACATCATGTTTGCGCGAATTAAGTTCCTCCTCTATGACTGCAATCAAAACAAAATTAAGAAATAGCCTCGAACTTGTAAATAATATTATAGTGTGTGTATCGAATACAGAGCCCAGATTTAAGAAGACAGTTTCTGAAAAACAGGCACATCCATCGCATTAACGTTTACAGTTTTTGATACTTTGGTTCTTGCATTTTTTTTTAAATATTAATATTTTAAGTTTTATTTATTTTTATTTACTTTGTAAAAGGCAGAAATAAATGTCTTGGCATTTTGTTTTATTTAGTAAATCTACCTGCAACTCTCCTATTGCGACCCCTCAAGGGGTCGCGACCTACACTTTGGGAACCACTGATCTACAGCAATAAATTGGATCGGCTGGTATAAACTACTTTATAGAGTGAAGGTCAAATTTAAATTACGGAAAGCAAAGGTCGCGCGACGTTGATATTAGCTATTACATCACAAGTGTAAGGTGAATCAGCTGGAGTTTATTGTAGGTGTTAAATGTGTTGCATAACCAGATTCCTTCTGAGTAAAATGTAAACGCTATATTTCAATGCTAATATATGACGTCATCAAAATATCTACGGCTTGCAACGGTTGTTGCGTTCTTGGATGTATTTATTTTATCATTACAAACCACTCGACCAGAGATCATGTACAAAATATCTCCGGTGTTGCCTTGTAGTGATTGTTTGATACAAACTATTTTTAAATATGTGTAGATAATGTTATCGTAGTGGAGTTCGTGATGCAATTCGTTTTTTGACGACAGTGATAAACTAGTATCCGTGAGAGACACACGTTCATTTGGAAGTGTGAGTAAACATTGTTGGAACTATTAAGTTATTACTTACAAATTACAAATATTTGTTAATATCCTTGTTTATTATACAGGGTGTCCTTTAAATACCTTAAAAGCTTCAGGTAGCACTCTTCTGTAAGAAATACAGTCCTCAAAAACACTAACACGAACTTCCTATAGTGCTTAGTTTCCTCACACGAGACACTTAAAGAATATTATACTTGGCAACGTTGACGATGT